>JAPMLY010000650.1:0-50315 GCA_026401115.1 Tetraselmis chui
GCCCAAGATAGGCCTGGAACAAGGCCAGAGACGGGGGGGGGTGTGATGGTGATGGTGTGAAGGTGATTGTTAGGGGGTACGGTTTCATGGGGTGAATATGAAAAAATGGGTAGGGATACATGGCCGGATTGTGAATGAATGGGATTCTTGGGCAGGTGGACGATATTTACCCAGAATGAGGAGGGGTCGGCCTCGATCGGGGTTGGAGTGTCCAGCGGCTGGATGGCGTCCGCGAACTGAAGGATGTACTGAGCTTGTTCTGGAAGGTCATCGAGTCTGCATTGGGGGTGAGTCGAGGGGGCTGATCCGGTCGAGGTGAGAGCGGTTGCGAGGTCGGAGGTGAGGAGGTCCTGTAGGAGAGCGATCACCTCTTGGCCGGTGATACCGGAGAACATGGGGGAGCGGATTTTCACACAACGACCTGAAACTGCAGGAGCTGAGGCGTCGCGGAGGAAGCGAATTTTCTGCTGACTCAGTTTGTGCAGTAGGGAAGGGGAGGAGGTCGCAGAGGGAGGCACTGGACCGGCCGAATTAAATTCACGCTGGTGTGAAGTTAACTGGTTCAGGCGACCTACCGCTATACAAGAGGTGGGAATAGCCAGGCTGACTTCCTGGAAGCCCGAATGGAGCTCGACTGGTAGGGGGTTGTTATCGTCGCATTTCGGGGCGGTGGGGTGGTGTGTGCGAGAGGAGTTCGCTGACCAGCGCGTGTGGTGGACAAGTTCCCTTCCGATTATATTTTTTATACGGTTGGGGAGATCGGTGAGGTCGTTGACGCAGTCGAGGAGCCAGCGACGGGCCACCGAGCAAGCGGATGCGATCGGGTCGGGGTGTGACGAATCTAGCATGAAGACTCCATGGAGCCAGAAGCGGGCAAGGTGAGGGGGGGTGGTGGAGTACTGGCATGTAAGGAGGAGCGTGTCGAGCATTCTGGTGGAGAAGTCGTCGGCTTGTCCGAGAGGCGCGGTTGACCGTGGGATGGACATGACTAGGGGGGCTGGAGTCCGCGACAGAGTGGGAGGGGGTCCATAGCTGTGCCCAATACTTGTTGGGGGTGGGGCAGTTGAGAGGTAGAGAGAAACGGAGTCAGCGGGTGTCCCGCGAGTTTGTTCCTGGGATGGTATAAGTCCGTGAAGCGGCCATGTTGCGGGGGATCCCTCACAAGCGCCTGCTTGTAGGTGGAGGGGGGGTGGGGGTCGAAGACATGGCAGTCGAGCAGGATGTCGAGTGGGGAATATAAGTAGCGGAGGTGGGTGTGGCTTGTCGAGTTGGAGATTGAGAGTAGTGCGCGTGTTGGCTGCACGCGACCATGCCTGATGGGACCTGGGTTTGATGGATGTTGGCGGCGGACAGGGACGTCCGGACGCTCGGAGGGGCGCGATGGAGCGCGCCGGTCACCGGGGGAGAGGGTTTTTGTAAGCGATGCGTATCGCAAGTGTTTCGCAGTACTGGAACGGGTATATGTGTAGTTATTGAAGCGGATGGCGCGATAGCTGTCGGGGGGATGAAATTCAAATCCCTGGAAGCTGCGCCTTTGAGTGTGTACCGTCAGGTGTCGCTACGGATCCACTGACCATTTTGAGCTAGGCTCGGGTGGGGTGAGGTGAATGGTACGCGATGTTCAGCGGCCCTGTCCACCAGTCTTGCGCTCGATGGGAGGCCAGGCCCAGAGCGAAGACGATCGGCGTTGCTCATTCGAACTACCGACCCATCCCCGTTTTTTGTGGTTCAGTAGTACTTTGGTTGTACTTTGGATCTTTTTACTGTCTTTAGTGACGGTGAAGAAGTCTCTATATGCCTGCTGAGTGTGGTGAGTAGGAGTCGGTGAGGTGAGGAGGTGGGATGGTGATGACGGGGTTGGGGTGGTGAGAGTCGTAGATAGACTCGAGAGTGTTGTGGAGTGCGGTCATGGCTATGTGTGAGGGTAGGGTGGAGAGTGCGAGGGGGTTGGCGACGAGGCATATGTCGACCATCCAGCGTGTTCCGAATGGGGTAGGGGTGGGGTGGCCACTGGCCTGTGTGTTGGTCGGGGGGTAGGAAGGTGGTTGCGTCGTTGGGAAGGGTGTAGAGGTGGTGGGTGTATGGGGAGTTGATGTATTTGGAGTGGCGGTAGGGTGTGTGTTCCCATCGGGGGAGTATGAGGATGGTCGCGCTTGGTGTGTGAGAGGCGGTGAAGTTTGAGCTCGTGATTGCGTGTTCCATGGCGCGGCGCATGCATTCGTGGTCATATTCGGGGTTGGCGATGTTGGTGCCGTGCCATGTGTGTGGGGCATTGCTGCCGCTAGATGAGAAGACTGTGTCTTCGGGGTATAGGGAGTGGTAGGTGTGGGAGTGAAGGGATTTATTGAGGGGGTCAGAGTAGAGTTCTGTCTGGATGTGGAATGTGTGGCGGAGAGCTGTGAGGAGGTCCTCTCTAGTGGCCCATCTATTACGGGTGGTGGTGGCGGGTGTGGGTGAGTGGATTTCGGAGCGGGAGCCTAGGCGAGTGAGGAGGTTGTAGACCTCCGCTTCGAACGTGTGTTGCGAGAGGTCGGGGCGAAAGAGTTAAAATAGGTGGCGGACGCGGGGGCCGTTAAGGGTGGTGACCGCGCGGCCGTCTGGAGTGCATAGGATGGTGGTGTCGTGTAGTGACAGGTGTGTGTGGATGGCGAACTTGCCGGTGGTGAGCATGTCGAGGTCGGGGTGGATGGGGTCGTGGTTGAATGTGATTAGGGGGTGCGTCCATGGAGGGGGTCCGGGTTCTAGCAGAATGGGTGTCATGCAGGGGACATAGCCGGAGTTGTATGCGGTGAGGGCGGTGGAGCCAGAGGGGGTCTCACTGATGGTGTCGTGTAGTTGTAGGCATGATGCCCATTGGACTTCGTGGAGGCGGATGAGGTCTTGTTGTTGGCCGCGGGCACACCAATCGCGTTGCCATGTGGCGGGTCCCTGAGCGGGGCGGCATTGGAAATGGACGGCAAACTGCGGGCATGTGTGCAGCAGGTTGTGGTGGGTTCTGTGTGCAGTGGGTCGTGACATATGGAGCAGTCGGCGGGGGAGGGGGTGGGGAAGCGTACCTATGTGGGGGTGGAGGAGATGAGGCGGAAGCCGTCGTCGAGTTGGACTTGTATGTCCTATTCCGTGAGGTGTTCCGGGGCCCATTCAACCATGTACTGTGTTTGGCCGTATTCTGTGTCCTTGTGTTTGGAAATGATGCGCGTAACGTCGCACGGGGGGAAGTGGTGGTCTGATGGGGGTGAGGTATTCAGTGCATATGTGTGTGGTGGGTGCAGTGGGGGGGGAGTTTCTGGTGCGGGAGGTGAAGATGCCGGATAAGAGGGTGGGGGGGTAGCGGGGGAGGTGTGAAGAGAGGAGGGGAATCCAGGAGGGGTGGACAATGGTGGGGGGGATGCTTGTTTGGGGGTGAGGCTTGTGATGGGGAGGCGGTTGTGGATAGTACTAGAGGGTTCGGTAAGGATTACGGCCAGAAGGCGAATGGGGACGGAAATTGGGGTAGTGGACCCCGTGAGTTTGGAAATGGATTTGCAGGATTTGAGTATGAAGGAGGAGGGGGTGGCGCGGAGGAGGACTTGTGGCCATGTGGTTATGCACTTTTCCAGAGGGGGGTGAGGCGGGTAAGGAGGGAGGCGTGTGTTTTGCGGGGAGAGAAATCACAGTAGGCTTGTTTATATGTGTGAGGGTCTGTGATGTGTGTGCCTTTGTCTCGGAGTGAGGCAAGGAGGGTGTTGTCTTGTCTGGTGAAGTGGGCGCGGAGTGTGGAGGCAATGGCGTTGGTGAGGGAGAGTGGAGGGATGTTGTGGAATAAGGTGCCCGCATCGCGCTGAGCTCTCACTTAGCATTTAAGTGTGGTTGGGGTGTAGCGGGCTGACATGATGGATTCAGTGGGCCAATGGGAGTATGTGGTGGAGATGGTGCGGATGTGTGCGCGGGCCATGTGGCCTCGATATCCTGAGTTGCTCATGATTTTATGAAGGTGACAAACGGTGAGTTGAGCTGCGTGGGCTTTGAGGGAGGGGAGGCCGTATCCTAGGTCTGAGGTAGGGCGGTGGAGGGCGGTGCCGGGGAGGTTACGTACCGAGGAGACGGCGGAGTGGAGTGCGCGGCATATTTGTCATTCGAGGGTGTCGAGTTGGGAGTCGGTGAAGAGGCCGAGCTGGAGGGTGAAGTGCTTGCCAATAAGGAGCCCACGGATGACCCTGATTCTGCGGGATTGAGTTAGTGGGGAGGTGGATAGGGCGGTGATGAGGGACGCGGTAGGGCGTCTGATCTCGTGCCAATGAAGAGGTGAGGGAGGTGTTAAGTTCGACCCTGAGGACGCGGTACGTGTCCGAGGGGCCTATGGAGGGGATGGGGGCCGGGATGGAGTTTATGGTAATGAATTGAGTGCCCAATCCACTTGTGAAGCCGAGTACTACTCTGCGGTTGGCGCCAACAAGGAGGGACTCCACCTCCGCCAACTTATGGGGGAGATCTTCAACGCCCCTATCACCGAAACCACCACCATATGGGAGGACAACCAAAGCGCCATCGCGTACTCCCAAAATGCCTTGGTTAGCAAAAAGACCAGACACATCGGTCTGAAGCGGCACTTCCTCAAGGACCACGTGGAGCAGGGAACCATGTAGTTGAGGTACATCCCCACTGACCAAATGGTGGCCGACATGTTCACCAAGCCTCTACCAGGACCTGCACTTACAAGACACAGAAGTGCAATCCTTGGAGGAGAAGACCCAATGCAACGCTTCATCCCGTAGCTACCTTCATGGCGAGTGTTGTAAGTAACGCCGTTTAGTTACTAGTTGCAGATAGCTAATGTAAGCTATTCTAGATATGATTAGTACATGTCTAGATCGGACATACCGATAACCTGTTTGATTCGGTACAGAGCTGTCGCTAGGCTACATCTCTAACACTTATGTTGTCCCGACACCACGCCTCGGGCTGGTTGTCTCTTTGACTGTCCCTTTTGCGTGACTGTGAATGTAACAACGTGTGCGTTAGTTACCTTCCATATTGATCGTGTGTGCACGGTTTAACAAAGACCTCCATCCACGGGAGCCCCCTGCTATAAGAAAGAAGATATGGGAAGCCACCACCTCTAGCTAATAAGTTGACCCGAGATTTAGGGCATGAACACCTACCAAGCCCTTCACTTCCTCTCCTTTGCCCTCGCCCACATATGGGATGACGGCGCGGAAGCCACCACAACCGTCGAAAGAAATTCTATGAAGCCGCCGAGCAAGCGTGGACCAGCTACGAAGCTGGCGATAATTCCCCCTAGCCCATCTTCGGCATCTGCGTCCCGAAATTGTCCCTCCTACATGCGTTTGAACTCAGTGACGTCTACACATCCCACCGAAACAACAACTGGCGCGCATGTACCTAGTCTGAGCTCAACACACCCATTGCATGATCGACGCCAGTCGACTCCATGCTATCCTTTCTTATCGGATACATGTTCGCCACTTCACCGTTTCGGACTACGCCCCTTTATACCGCCGAAAGGCGATATTCTCCGTTCGACACTCCCCATGTCGAGAAAAAACATTAACCACTAGAGCATGAACTACTGCATGATCGATTGATCGAAGCCTCGAACTTCAAGCGCATCGTGCTTCCCACAACATATGACTCGGAAAAGGTATCGCCGATTGTATGACCTAGCCACGTAGCCATGCCAACTGCGCCTCGCCAATTTCCTCAACAAGTTTAGCACAAATAGTGTCGACATATCTTCCTATATCCTCGAGATCTGCCTCGCGACCGAAGGCTCTAACGAAAATGAAGCCCTCCCTCTCGGATCGGAGGACTCCATCTTCGCCGACAGCCGCAAGGTCGCCTTAATCCTCGCTCACATCCCCCCTTCACATCGCCCCACATGTATTTGTTACTGATTTGATCCGTACTTTTCCATCGGAAGGATGTGCTCCGGTTTACGTCGCCAATGTTATAGCTCAAGGACATTACACAATATTATACGACTACTACCACCCGGTATGTACAATACGCACGGTAGTTATTTCGACTTGCTACATGACGGCGCCCGCCGGCGGCGCAGGGGCGGCGGCCCCGGAGGGGGGTGCGTGCGCATGTACGTCGGCACCTACCTCTACCTCCAAGCGGTGGGCGCTGGTAACCCCGTAGCCGTGCCATGCCTGGCACGGTAGGGGGCTGAACGGGGTACCGACAGCTGCGATCCGCGGGATTACCAGATGTCGGGAAGCCCGGTACGGAGGGTTTTGGAAAAACGTAATATCCGTACACCAACACAAAGATCTCCCGCACGGCCTGTCCGATATGTTCTTTCAGCTACTAAATACTCACAGATAATCTCCCGCCCTGACGGGTACGAGGACTGCGGAATGTTTTTTGGCAAGGAAGGGTACGGACGGATCAGCGGTGGGACGAGGGCGTTGGAGCTGGCGGCGGACAGCTGGGAAGCACCGCTAGGGCACGGCGCTCGCTAGCAACCGCCAGCCCTGCGAAACCTTTTGGTCTCCCCCGGGGGAGAGGCCCAAAGATACGCAGGACGGAGGTGGGTCGCAGCCGGAGGAGCGGCACGGTTTGGCGGCGGAGGTCGGGAGGATCATCCGCCGCCGGAAAAACCCGGTACGGGGGGTTTTCGGTTAAATATTCCCGTACCCACCATCTTTTGAGGATAGCCGATCCCTGGGCACTATCCGTTCCCCTCCCCTAGTCGGTACCCGGTTATCGACAGGCTGCCTCATGCAGTGTGCCCCGGGTTATCGCAACGGCACACTGCTCGTATAGGCGGCCCCCTAACAACGTAAATCACCGGGGGAGGGTGCGGCCAGCATAGCGCGATCAAATGGGTGGCGGAAATAGATGGCAAACGGACAGGGGACATGAGAAATCTGGCTCGGAGGCAAGAGAGCCAGCCGGACACCGTCTGCAGCTTGGCTATTTTTTCCTCCCAGCCCCCGCAGGAGGGGAGAAGGCTCGACTAGGTGGAGAGTCGCGCCGAGAAGAGCGACTACTATCTCCGATATCTCGGACGGGGTTGAGCACGGATCGAGACGAGTCCGACGACGACCTGAGCGAGGGGGGTTTTCCACATGCCTTTCCCCCTACCTCCGGCACGACCGGAGTCGCACATGAGCCGAGGTCAGGCAGGTTCGACTCGACCATCTCATGCTGACCAACCTTGCTGATCAGCAACCCCGCCGCGGCTGGAGCAAGCCGCGTATCGTGGAGACTAGCGACATCTTATATCTCATACTGTTTCCAAAGAAAAATACGTATAGATCAAAAAAGCATAAATACCTGGATACGGGTATGTTTTAGTAGACGGTATCGATACTGCCATTGGAGAGGTTGGGAGCGGTGGTTCACGGTCTACTCGTGCTTATAAGTCCAGTTAGGCATAGTACAGGGGGGGGCCAGAGACAGCAGCCGGTTTATAATGGTATAGTTGTAAAAAAATTCAATTTCAATTGCTACATGACGGTATGGTCTTATTTCCCAAGACAAAGAATCTACGTCGCACGTCCTTTTCGCTAGCCTTTCTCCTCCTATCTCCGGCAAGACCGAAGTCACGCGGGGATTGAGTTAGGCTTTCCCGTCGCCCCTCTCGAAAGCCAATTGGCCTAGTGGGCCGGTCAGCACCCTAATCAGGTGAGAGCGGACCGTGCATCGTGAAGGTTGAGGAACAATTAATTTTGAATAACTTCACAAGTAAAAATATCATTGCAAGAAGATCAACATGAGCACGGACATGGAAAAAGGGAGGGAAAAAAAAAAAAAAGTGACAAGAGGATCAAGGAATCCAAAGCATGGCAAAAGGAAGCACTACATTGTGCACAAACCTAGCATATCAAGCTAAGGAAACTTCTAGGCAACGCCGAGAATGCAACACGTGGAGGCGCCAAGCGGTGCCTCAACCGCCGCTCGAGGAAGCACGGGGACGCTTGCGGCCCATGGCGCGGGTGAGGAGCGCCAAGGCAGGAGAAGGGATATTCAGGGTTTAACCCTAAAACACTAAACCCTATCACTTGACAAGTGGATTTATTTTTGATATGTTTCTTTTCGGTACAAAATTATTTCTTTTGTAAATGCTTAGGCGGGGGGGGGGGGGGGGGGGGGGGGGGGGGGGGGGGGGGGGGGGGGGCTGTGGCAATTATTGCGGTTGCAGTTTTTGACCTCCAAGAAACGTCGGCATACGCACATGGGAGAGAGATGTGTCGCCAAGTGTACCTTGTCGGAGAGTACCCGGCCCAATCGTTCTCCGAAGTGTCCTAAATGGCATATTATTTGATGTCCGTTAGACTGTTGTTGGTCAACTTTGCCGATATTGCCCTAACGCAATTTCAATTTCAATTACAAGTACAATTACGTTGCTCGTTTGTTTAAACTGTTACGAGATCCCTAGGCAAAGGACAAGAAACAAATAAGACCAAGCGGGAGCTACATAGGCCACACCTTTTTGAGCCTAGTGTTGTGGAGGTGAAAGACACAATAACATACTCATTGTTTAATCGCATTCTCATGTTAACACTAGACAATAAAACATCTTCGATTCTCTCTCCATAATGCCCTTCCATGTGCAATGACAAGCAGCACCACACGCATTTGTTTGTGTCAGCAATTGGCTTGTAGAGGGAAATCGCCACGCTGGTTTCGGAGCGTTTTTCTCTTCATACGTTTTCGTAGTTGCTTTGTTCGTTCGACGTCGCTTGTTTGATTCGACATGGCGGCGCCCGCCGGCGGCGCAGCGGCGGCGGCCCCGGAGGGGGGTGCGCTCGCAGGCCCGTCGGCATCCCCTTACCTCCCCGTGGTGGGCGCTGGAAACCCCGTAGCCGTGCCAGGCCTGGCACGGTAGGGGGCTAAGAGGGCCGACAGCTCGATTCGTGGGATCAACAGCTGTCGGGAAAGCCATGTACAGAGGGCTTTTGAAAAAATAATTTCTGTGCACTACCGGCGCCAAGATCTCCCGCTCGGCCCGTCCGATATGTTTTTTCGCGTACAGATACTCCTAGATACATCCTTACTTTTAGGAGGGGGGCCTGTACTACGGCAGCGTTTGATGGCGAGGAGGGTACGGCCGGATCAGCGGTGGGAGTCGGGTGTTGGAGCTGGTGGTGGCCAGCCGGGAAGCAGCGCCAGGAGAGGGCGCTCGCTAGCTGTCGACCAGCCCTGTGCCGGTCGAACCTTGCCGAGAGGTGAGGCAAGGCATGGCACATGACGGTGGCTAGTCGCAGACGGAGGAGCGGCTATAGGAGGCGGAGGCGATCCTCAGGATCAGCCGCCGCCGGAAAGCCCTGTACGGAGGGCTTTTTTGGATACTAAAAACAATGTCCGTACCCGGCGTCGAGCTAGTTGGGGAGGAGCACCAGGGTAGGGCCCTCACTAGCGCGTCGCTACGTCGTCCAGCGTCATCTCCCGGGGAGAGGAGTGAGCTGGGACGGCAAGGAGGACAGTCGCGATGGGAGGAGCGACACGATCTGGCGGCGACGACCCTTTGGGTCGGCGCCGCCGGAAAACCCGGCACGGAGGGTTTTGTTTAATTCCGGGCGCCCGCGGCCCGCCGGATCCGGCTACGGTGACCTGCCCCCCCCCTCTTCGACACCCACTACCCCGACAGACCTTCATACTCCTAGGGGTCCTTGAGCGTGGGCCCGGGTGAGCGCGGAGGCCCCCGCTCAAGAAAGGCTGCTCGGTGGACGCGCGATCAGAGGGGGGAGGGTACGGCCACAGGCCGGAAAACCGACAGGTACCCGGGTACCAGACAGAGAAAAAACCGGGGAAATGAGCGGGGAAAATTCAGGCGCGGCGGCATGAGCGCTAGGTTTTTCTATGTCTGTGTGTCTCGGTCCCCCCCACCTGTCCTCGAGGTGATGGGGGACCTCGACAAGGAGGACCGCCGCGTCGGTGGACGCGGCAAGACCTTGGGACGGGGTTTACGGGATGGAGCGGCGGGATCGACGAGCGACCGCGCGAGGAGGGGTTTTTTGCCAGCCTTTCCCCTCCTACCTTCGGCAAGACCGAAGTCACGCGGGAGCTAGATTAGGCTGGCCCGTCGTCCCTCCCGAACGCCGACCGGCCTAGGCCGGTCGACACCCCGGTTCGGCGGGAGCGGGCCGTGCATCGTGAAGGTCGAGCAGCAGTTTAGTTTTGCATTTCTCGACAAGTGGATTTATTTTTAGATCTGTTTTTCTTGCTTACAAAACTATTACGCTGTTAGTGCCATTGGAGAGGTTGGGATTAGTGGTTTACGGTCTACCTCACGCTTGTAAGTCCTGTATGGCATAGCATAAAGGGGGGCCCAGAGACGACATCCGGTTCTTACTGGTATTGTTGTAAACCATTTCAAATTTCAAATTTCAAATTTCGACATGGCACCCGTTGGTCCCGGTAATTACGTTGTCGTCGTAATGCATGTCGGAAGAACCAAGGCATCATACATTACACTTGTTTAAGAACGCGAACCTCGTACCTGTAAAGCTTGGTTTTTTTGCTGATGTTGTCGTCTAGCATAACAAAAAACATGTCGACGCAGGCGTTCACGAGCTATTCGAAGAAACTGGCCTTACCTTGCCTGTTGACACTTTGGCCATGTTGAATGGCGTTGTTGTTCGAGTACCGTTACCGGAAAGCAAACATCAGCATGTTTACACGTACTGCTCGACTTATATTCATGTTCTTTACGTGAACGCTAACATCATTCGTACACCATGCAAGGTCGAGCATGTTGTAACTACTCAATCAAATGCGTAGCATGATATTTTTTACGTCGTTCATGCATCGATTGCGATCGACGGTTAAACCATACCCCTATTGTCACTCGTATTCTTAGATATACTCAACGGAAGTACGAGTTGTTACATAATGGCTTCGTGGCTTAATAGCTACCTTCTTGAGCGGCTGTGATGTCTTGTCATATGTACCTTCGTCGAGACATTTCGCTACCAATAGAGCTTTTCTTTCAGCCTCGTTTAACAGCTTTTGACTATATGGACTTGCGTATGTGTTAATCAAGGGTTACATCAATAAGCTATGTGGTGAGACGCCATGCGATTTACGCATGGGAGTTCCGGCCCCGGCAACCAATTTTTCTTGCCTGAGCGTATTTTTAGTCGAGACGCATCGTAAGGCGGCGATTAACGCAGCTTACAAGTCATAACAAGACGCACGTAAACTTGAAGACCGGCTTGCGACGCAGCTTCAACACTTCGCCATGTTGGGCATTAATCATGATTCGCAGATTGTTGTCGTTTGGGTCGTTACTTCCCAAATCTTTGGACCTTTTAACAACTAGTGGCTCAATCGTAAATTGCATGGTTCGATTTCAAACGCTTTCGACTCTTTGGTTATATAGATTCGCAAGACGTTCTTGCTGCCTAGCATCGTGGATGGATGACGTGATTAATTCCTTGATTAGACTTACGCAAGGCTCTCTGACTAACGCCAACTACACCCAAAAGCTCAGCGGTCTTCCCGGAGGTCTCGACAACCTCTGATTAGTTCAAGTGCGTTCTATTCATCAATGACCGGGCGAACTTCCAGCTTCGGACTCGTGCTAAGTCTCATCGTTCCTAGCCGAAGGGGTGCACAATGCCGCTCGTGGAGCTGCAAAATTTCTGAATGACCTCGTGACTACTTATTCTCCTCATCTAGGTTGTACAAGGACTGCACCTACCCCATCTCACAACCCTAGAGGCAACCGACATGGCAAGAAGCGCCCACTTTGCAATCGTGAGGCTGAAGGGTCTAGGCGGCTTCAACATTTCAACGTGGCGAAGGATATGGTCGTGGACGTGGTTGCGGCAATATTTGACCAGCCGCCTATGTAGCGAATCTTGGCGAGGGGTGCACTGATGTATACGGCGGCGGACGCCGCGCCCTTCCGCAGGCTACGCCATATCCACTTGAATTGTGTGTGTTTGTGCGTGTGGTGGTGGGGGGGGGAGATTGATGCGCCGATGGCCTTGCACGCCTCTCGAATCCACTATGTGATTGTATCGGTTGTCCACGCGTGAGGTGCCTCATCGTATGAGATAGCCCAAAAGGTCGTCGGCTCGGGTCCGTTGCAGAACTGGGAGCAGAACCTGATGCGTGTGGCGGAGAACGCCTCCGGTAAATCTACGAGTAGAGGTTCTGCCGAAATCAGGATTTGTAGTACCGGCTTGTCGGCCGTTGTTCCACGTTGACCCCCCTTTTTTTTCGTAAGAATAACAATATTTTAAGGCTAGGGATCAAGTGAATTTTGTCGATGTTGATGGTAATGATATTTTGAAACGTCGATGTTGATAGTATTGATATCTTGGATTGTCGATGTTGATGAGGTTGATAGTTTAGGATGTTGACATCGATAGCAATTTAAGCCAATATTATTGCCGATGTATCGATATTTAGGACGATATATCGATACATCGGGCTTAGATAATCAATATTTTCCAATTGTTTTGATAATTGATGGTATTGATACTAGCACTACTGCCATCGTGTCGATATCAATGTCGCAACCTATCACATCGATGGCACCATAAGCGGGTGATGATGATACTATCGACGATGCATCGATGGTTGATCCCTAGCCTTGCAATATTTACCGCAAGCCCGGTCGATTGCGATGTCGTCTAAGCGGCAGCGCGCACCGGCTTCCGCGCGGTAGAATAGCAATAGAGGGTACATACTGCCAGTATCGCGCGGAAGGTTTTGATGTGCACGAGGTTGCCCGGCTGCCAAATTAACGCGTTGTACTACCGGTGGGCGTGTTGTATTTGAAATTTGAAATTGTTTAAAACAATACCAGTAAAAACTGGCTGCTGTCTCTGGGCCCCCCCTTGTGCTACGCCTAACAGGACTTAGAAGCGTGAAGTAGACAGTGAACCACTAATCCCAACCTCTCCAACGGCAGTGACGATACCGTCTAAAACATACCCATAAACAAGTATTGTATGCATACAAGTATGAAATATAAAATGTCGCTAGTCTCCACGATACGCGGCCTGCTCCAGCCGCTGCGGGGTCGCTGATCAGCAAGGTTGTTGAGCTTGAGCTGGTCGAGGCGGACCTGCCTGACCTCGGCTCCTGTGCGACTCCGGTCGTGCCGGAGATAGGGGGAAAGGCAGATGAAAAACCCCCCTCGCATAGGTCTTCGTCGGTCCCGCCTCGATCCGTGCTCAACCCCGCCCGAGGTATTAGCTGCTCCTCCCTACGCAGCTCGCCACCTAGCCGAGTCTTATCTCCTCCTTCGGGGGCTAAGAAGAGAAAATAACTAGGCTGCAGACGGTGTCCGGCTGGCTCTCCTGCCCCCGAGCCATATTTTCTCATGTCCCGTGTCATTTTGCCGTCTGTTTCCAACACCTATATGATCGCGTTGTGGCCGTCCGTACCCTCCCCCGGTGGTTTACGTTGTTAGGGGGCCGCCTTTACGAGCAGTGTGCCGTCACGATAACCCTTGGCACACTGCCTGAGGCAGCCTATCAATAACCGGGTACCGACTGGGGTAGGGGTTGGAAGAACACAAGGATCGACTTGCCGGTCCTCAAAAGATGGTGGGTACGGGAATTCCAAAAACCTCCCGTACCGGGCTTTTCCGGCGGCAGGCGATCCTAAGGACCGCCGCCGCCAGACCGTGCCGCTCCTCCGGCTGCAACCCACCTCCGTCCTGCGTAGCATCAGGCCTCGCCCCCAGGGGAGACCTAAGGCTCTCGCAGGGCTGGCGACTGCTAGCGAGCGCCGTGCCCTAGCGATGCTTCCCAGCTGTCCGCCGCCAACTCCAACACCCTCGTCCCTCCGCTGATCCGTCCGTACCCTTCTTCGCCAAAAAATTATTCGCAAACGCCGCTCCCGCCCCATCGTCGGGAGAGAATCTACGAGTATTTAGTCGCGGAAAAGACATATCGGACTGGCTGTGCGGGAGATCCCTGTGCCGGTGTACGGATATTATATTTTTTCCAAAACCCTCCGTACAAGGCTTCCCGACAGCTGCTGATCCCGCGGATCGCAGCTGTCGGTACCTCGTTCAGCCCCCTACCGTGCCATGCCTGGCACGGCTATGGGGTTACCAGCGCCCACCGCGTGGAGGTAGAGGTAGGTGCCGACGGGCCTGCGAGCGCACCCCTCTCCAGGGCCGCCGCCGCTGCGCCGCCGGCGGGCGCCGGGCGTGTTGTAGCATATGTTGTGCGATGTGTGTTGCGACTGAGACGCGAACGTATTGTTCGGGTCGGCGATGGGTTCTAGTTGCGTAGCGAGGTCACGTCGCGCGTCTTTTAAAAGTGGTCCCCGCGCCACTGGCTCCGTCTTTCATGTGATCTCGAAACAATCATCTAATGCCGAGAAGTAGGGTTGTAGGCTACTTAATGCGACAGTCCCCGATCGAGATTTCCATTCTTTAAAGCGTAGCATGTTGACCGCGTTTGCTTGTAGGGGAGAAATGTCCTCCTCGTGGCAAAAAATCGCGAATCGACGCATTACGATGCCGTAGTTGTCGTACGTGGGGGGCGAGGGAGCCGGTGAGGAGGTCGAGCACGAGGTTGCCCATGTCCGCCGCTCTGATGAGCGCTTTGACGTGGCTACACATTCATGCATGCCAAGGTGCTAGGGCTGAAGGCTTAATCAACCGTATTCGACTGGCGCAGAGGAGTAATTGATGCCCGTTTTTGTCCGACGCGGTTAGGGTGAGGCGCAAACGCATGGGTTGCCGGGGCTGGCTCTAACGTCCATCTTGTTTTGTAGATCCATGTCGATTTGGTACGTGGAATGCCGCGACGCTCCAGGCGGGGGCTCCCACGCCCTCGTGTGCTCCGCGCTTGCCCGACAAAGATAAATTTTGGGAGGGGGGTACATGACTTGCTCGTCGTATAGCTCGCTGACTAGTTGGTACCATTGATTCGATGGCCGTGGCCGCGGCGCGAGATTAGAGTTATTTTGGACCATGTCGGGTAGGAGTGTCCATGGTGGGTTGCGCAAGTTGGTCTCCGAGGTCCGGAGCTTGTAGGGTAGATGGAGGCAGTCCAAGGACTCGCAATTCGGGTGTTGCTAACATGAATTGCAGCGTGGGAGTTGCGCGTTGCCTTGTGTAGCGAGCTTGTAGATGGAGCGTGGCCCCCATAGTGAGGCCATGTAAGAGAAGATTCAAGGGTTGAGCTCCTAGTCGTCCATGTCTATTTTTCGGCTGGGATTGTTAGCCCAGACTTTCGCAGCGGATCGAGTACATCGCGCGCGAGTACTGATGTTGTTGGTGTCGATGAGTTCCCATAGTTTTTGCAGTTCGTCCATAATGTCCGGTGATCGGGACGTGAGGTGGTTGAGCACCGCCACCACTGCTCGGTTGTCCTCGTGCATGAGCATTTTTCGGCCGCGCACAAGCGGCAAGAAAGAAAAGACGGCAAGTCGCACGGACTTCAACTCCTTCGTGCTGATGTGCCGTTGTTGATCGCGCTAGCTGCGGCTAAAAACCTTGTGCTTCCAGCCGCTCGTTTAGGACTGCCCCACCCCCCCCGGCCGTAGCATGAGTTGTCACGGTGCATGTAGGCGCTCTCGATCGAGGAGAAGATGGAGCGACCGTTGTTGGCGGAGGGGACTTGCGTCCACCAGTAGAGGTATCGCATTAGTTTATATGTGACTTTAACCCGTCCTCCCCATCCCGTTTGCGTACTGAAAAAGTTGTGCATTTCGCGGATGTAGAAGCGTGTTGTAGGGATGGCGGGGTATAGGCCCTACGCTGTGGTCCGGTGAGCACCGCAAGCTGCATGGCCGGCAGCCATTGGGCGTATCGTGTAGAGCGTTGTAATAGGACCCGGACAAGGGCTTAGATGGCGTGAATCTTCGAAGTCGGGGCTCAGAAGGCGGAGGTGTTGATGTCGATCTCGATGCCGAGGTGCTCGCAGATCTATATGGATTCTTAGTGTCTTTTGGGGGGTTGCGCCTCAGTCCTAGGCATGCGAGTAGTAAAGCGAATTTTTCGCGGAGTTAGAGGACGAGGTCTCTGTTGACGGCAAAAGCTAGGAAGTCGTCCATGTATGGAAGTAGTCGAACGCCTCTCCATCTTGAGTTGCACATGTACCGTCGGGAAGGTCTTGGTCGCGTTGGTTGCTGACTTGTAGGCTTGCCGGTGGTGTTCGCTATTGTGTTCGGGAGTGATTCCAGCATGTGATGGATGAAAACTTTTCTTAGACGACAAAAAAGAATTGCTGATGAATACATCGGGGGACCGGCAAGTCGGTACAACGTTTCGCGGTAGTTATCTGTGAAGAAGTCTTTGTATTCCGTATGCCTAGCGTGTAGTAACAGTGGGTATGGTTGAAGGAGACCATCCATTCGCCGACGCGCGTCAGGTTCTCGAGGTGTTTTCATGTCTTGTACGATAGCGGGCGCTCCTTGCAAGATTTTCTCAATTGGCGTAAGTCGATGATGATGCTCCGTTTGTTTCGCCCGATTTGGAGACTAAAACATTATAGAAACTCCCCTCCTACGCTCGCCATACATGCTCCAAGGTGCCCTACTTCATGAATCTTGAGAGGTTGGGGCTCATGAAGTCGAGTTGCTGCGGTGTTGCGTCGAGCATGGAGATGGAATTGTTGAACGGTGTAGCTGCCGGCCGCCGATGAAAGGCGTACACACTCTTCGACGAATCGAGCCCATAACTTTCCCGCTCGCGCCGAATCGTTTCCCCTCGGACGCTCTTTCCCGCACACGATGACGCATGAAGGTGGTACGGTCGTTGCAAGACGTGGCACTACGGGTCACTCCATCGTGCGTTCTTGTCCGGGTTCTTGGGCTTCGGGTCTTTGGGGTACGTAGGTTCTCTCGGTGGTGGCTTGGGCGTGGACGGGGGTATTGGGGTCGGCTTATTAGCAAGGACTGGATCCGCCATTTTTTGGTTGGGTTCGGATCCATGAGTACTTGATTTTTTAGGATCCGGAACTAGTGAGTACCTCTAAAAAATGGATCGGGATCCCGCGATTACCTGTGATTATAGGGTTCGGATCCCGCGATTACTTGTGATTATAGGGTTCGAACCCCGCGATTACCTGTGATTCTAGGGTCCGGATCCCGCGATTACCTGTGATTCTAGGGTTCGGATCCAGCGATTACCTGTGATTCTAGGGTTCGGATCCTTCGAGTACCTGCGTTTTCGAGTGCATGAGTACTTCTAAATTTTAGGTTCCGTTGGATTCGTTTGGTTCGCGATTCCAACAAGTACTCGAAGTACTCATTCAAATTGATACAAATTGCGCATTTTGGGGGAAATTTGTACTGCAAATTCAATTCTTACATCTCTACTAGTTCTATGCGCCTGCTCATGCTTGGATCCCATACAATAGATTTTGACTGAAGTATCCTGAACACCCTATCTGAATTCCCAACAAGCTCCTCTTTTGTTCGTTGGATAGCCGTCGATGACAAGCTCTTCCCTGATCTAGACGGTCTACTACTTCCCGCTTGCCCCGCCATTGTTGCTATTGAAATTGAAATTGAAATTGAAATTGTTCACAACATGTCCCGGCAAACTCGACCGAGTGTCGTCTCACGGGCCACTCTACTTCGCCATACAGGACTTATTAGCAAGTTGGGCCCGGGTCTCTCCGACCAGGTTCATTTCTTATCGGCACACCTATCTGCAATGTGTATCTCGACGTTCCTCGGGAGTTATATAACTGTAAGCAACCGCAGTAATTGCCACAGTCCCCCCACCTAAGCAGTAACAGCGTAATAATTTTGTAATCAAGAAAAAACAGATCTAAAAATAAATCCACTTGTCTAGAAATGCAAAACTAAACTGCTGCTCGACCTTCACGATGCACGGCCCGCTCCCGCCGAACCGGGGTGTCGACCGGCCTAGGCCGGTCGGCGTTCGGGAGGGACGACGGGCCAGCCTAATCTAGCTCCCGCGTGACTTCGGTCTTGCCGAAGGTAGGAGGGGAAAGGCTGGCAAAAAACCCCTCCTCGCGCGGTCGCTCGTCGATCCCGCCGCTCCATCCCGTAAACCCCGCCCCAAGGTCTTGCCGCGTCCACCGACGCGGCGGTCCTCCGTGTCGAGGTCCCCCATCACCTCGAGGACAGGTGGGGGGGACCGAGACGCACAGACATAGAAAAAACTAGCGCTCCTGCCTCCGCGCCTGAATTTTCCCCGCTCATTTCCCCGGTTTTTTCTCTGTCTGGTACCCGGGTACCTGTCGGTTTTCCGGCCTGTGGCCGTACCCTCCCCCCTATGATCGCGCGTCCACCGAGCAGCCTGTTCTTGAGCGGGGGCCTCCGCGCTCACCCGGGCCCACGCTCAAGGACTCCTAGGAGTATTAAGGTCTGTCGGGGTAGTGGGTGTCGAAGAGGGGGGGGGGCAGGTCACCATGGCCGGATCCGGCGGGCCGCGGGCGCCCGGAATTAAGCAAAACCCTCCGTGCCGGGTTTTCCGGCGGCGCCGACCCAAAGGGTCGTCGCCGCCAGATCGTGTCGCTCCTCCCGTCGCGACTGTCCTCCTTGCCGTCCCAGCTGACTCCTCCCCCCGGGAGATGACGCTGGACAACGTAGCGGCGCGCTAGTGAGCGCCCTACCCTGGTGCTGCTCCCCAACTTGCGTGACGCCGGGTACGGACATTATTTTAGTGTCCAAAAAAGCCCTCCGTACAGGGCTTTTCGGCGGCGGCTAATCCTGAGGATCGCCGCTGCCTCCTGTAGCCGCTCCTCCGCCTGCGACTAGCCACCGTCCTGTGCCATGTCTCGCCTCACCTCTCGGTAAGGTTCGACCGGCACAGGGCTGGTCGATAGCTAGCGAGCGCCCTTTCCTGGCGCTGCTTCCCGGCTGGCCACCACCAGCTCCAACACCCGCCTCCCACCGCTGATCCGGCCGTACCCTCCTCGCCATCAAACGCTGCCGTAGTACAGGTCCCACTCCTAAAAGTAAGGCTGTATCTAGGAGTATCTGTGCGCGAAAAAACATATCGGACGGGCCGAGCGGGAGATCTTGGCGCCGGTAGTGCACAGAAATTATTTTTTTCAAAAGCCCTCTGTACAGGGCTTTCCCGACAGCTGCTGATCCCACGGATCGAGCTGTCGGCCCTCTTAGCCCCCTACCGTGCCAGGCCTGGCACGGCTACGGGGTTTCCAGCGCCCACCACGGGGAGGTGAGGGGATGCCGACGGGCCTGCGAGCGCACCCCCCTCCGGGGCCGCCGCCGCTGCGCCGCCGGCGGGCGCCTCATTGTTGCTAACTATAATAGGAGTTGGATGTGGACGGGCAGATTATGGTGGATTTCAAGCGCGTACGCACCGTTTAACTGGCCCTTGGGTGGGCTACAATCGATTCAAGGCTGCGGAATGACAACAATCGGGGCTATTGAACCAATCTTAGACATACACCTCAACAGATTTGCATTGCCAAATACCTCCCCCAAAAACAGCGTGTAACTTCGGGCCACCACAGAATCGTGAGATACTCGGAATCGTAAGTACTGATTGGGTATCGCGATTCCTCATCGTTTTGCGAGGATGAGGTACTCGCGATTACCGCGGATCCATTAAAGTACGATGAATACCGGATCCAGCGATTACTTACAATAACTGGTACCGGATCCTACGATTACTTACAATAACTGGTACCGGATCCAACGATTACTTACAATAACTGGTACCGGATCCAACGATTACCTGTGGTTCTAGGGCTCGGATCCCGCGATTACCTACCGAACCTAGGGTTCGGATCCAGCGATTACCTGTGATTCTAGGGTCCGGATCCCGCGATTACCTGTGATTATAGGGTCTGGACCCACGAGACCGAGCCCGAACCCGAGTAGTCTCGGGGATTCGCGGAGCCGTAGGATCCGGATCTAGTCCCTGCTTATTAGGCCGTTTGGCGGTAGGACGGTCGGGTGCACGCATGTCCGGTGTCTTGCGTGCTCCAACATCCGCCTTGGCGCTTGCGAGCACTCGAAGGTCTTGTCGATGAAGGTTTGGTGTAGGCTGTCGTACTCGGAAGAGGCAACGTCCGGTTGTGGTATGAAGAAATTCTCGTAGGCGAGTTCCACGAAAACGCGTTGTCCGAATCGCGCATCTCCCCGCCGCCCTTGGTGTGTCGGATGTTAGATACCCGCACACGGGCGGGCTCCTAGAGCGCGATCACCGCGATGTGGGAGTGGTTCCGTTGACGCCGGGTGATGACCGCGGCCTTGAATTCGGTTGAGCTCTTGGGGTAATTCTGAATATCTTCCAAAGCTCATACGCTCGCCGTGTTAGGGAAGGCGGCGCATTCATCGTGACATGCCGTGGCGCGGTATTTTTCGAGCGTGGTCTTGTGCCGACGGGCGGAGAGGTGGCGGTAGATGTCGCACGTAAGCTCATGGATTTGTGGGCCGTTGAGATGTCGGGTGGTAGCTCGAGGCCCGGGCAATGTAGGGTCCCCATAGTTCTATGTCGTTGTGACAAGCTTCATGTTTTAGCGCTGATGGGCTTACCGTCGTCGTTGGGGCTAGGGCAAGGGGTCGCACGGTTAAGGTGATCCAGGGTCGTTCGGTCGAGAGGTGTGCGCTACGGGCATCGTTATCCGTAATTCCACCCCCATGCGTGTCGTGAACGTTGATAGGATGGCATGATGGTTGCCGACTTGGCTTGCTGCCGCCAATAAAGTGATGAGGGTCGAGCTCAACGTAGCCGTTAGTTCCGTAAAAGGCTGTTGAAACCGGCCATTCAAGCGCTCTTTTGATGCGTTAGCTAGTAATCGTTGCTCCCTCTGAATTTTACATATGTAACAAATTCCAGCGCGTCCCGAATTTCATCTACAAGTATGTAGCCGATATGTGGCCATCGTGTTTGGACATGGTAAAGAGTCTCGGCTATATTCGACGCAGTCGAGTGAAAGCCCCCATTTTGCGCATCTACGAGACCTCCAGTGCCGTAGCGCGAGCCAATTAGCGAGCTAGCGCTGAGGCAAAAGTTGGGCTGATGCCACCTAGAGGACCTACTTTAGAGGTAAATAAAGCAGGTGGGCGTCCGACGCGGACATTTTACTACGCTTGTAACGCTTTGTCCCCGCGCGTTGCCTGCGGCGGACTCAACATGGTACGTTAACTAATCGTTAAATCCCAAATAGTGTATGATAATACTTATTTTAATTATTTAGAGGTTGAAATTACACGAGGGCTAGATTGGCAAGCGTTGCCTTGACGCATCGCAATTCTAACCGTCTACTAGGCTAGCTTTTATTTAAAGGCGCTGCCTTAGTAACACACCTTACACATGACGCGCCGCACACAGCTCTTGTAAACGACGGACGACCGCCTTGCTTCTGCCTTTTGCGGGAGCACAGCTCACAAGTCACAAGAAACATGGTACGTACGGGTACTGCCGATTGATAACCATCGCGCGCATAGTTGAGAATCGGTACCTGTGTACCTGTTTATCTTTGGCCTGATGCGCTACAGCCGTTTTACGACCAGCCGCGGTGTGCGCGCATGACGAGTTCCGCGCAGTCCTCCGCCCTTTCGGGCAAGCAAGTGCTATTACCATCGGAGCAGCACCTGCAATATTTTATACAGAGGGACCTTCCACGCGTAGCTCATCAACCGCGAATAGCAGGAATATACAGCCATGTCATCTGTATAGCGCGCGACGGGAAGCAGGAGCGCAGTGGTGACTTCGTGCCATACCGTACGCGCCCCTTGATGCCAACCTGTCGTCAACGATACGCATGACGTTGACCGCTCCCAGACCGTACCGCCTCTTCCCGCTGCGCCCCACAACCGCCCGCCCCCCTCAGCTTGCTGGCGATAGCATCCAGAAATTACCCTATCTTTTTACACCATATTACATACACCTGTCATAGCGTTGGTTCGGGGTGTAGTTTGGAGTGTAACGCTGCCATAGTCGCCGCTGGTCGTAGACCGAGCGAAACGTCTCTATAGCACTACCCTGCGCCGAGGAGCTCACGGCAACCAGCACCGCCCCTGTATCGAACTCCTCGAAAGCTTTAAGAAACAACCACTCGTTTTTAAGCTTCGTAGACATTTTTTCTTTGCAGTGTTGTACTCCTCGCAAGCTGAGAGAGGTCCAGGCTAGACTAAGGGTGTCGAAACTCCGGGGCGTCTTGCGCTTCATGTGCGTTTACCCGGCCGTCACAAAGACATAGTCTCTAGACTGGCGTCAGTCACACACATAAACAATGGGCAGGCATAAGAAAGCGACACAATGGAAGGAGTGTATTACAGGGTAGATGAGCTCTGCCCGTCTTGTGCTAAAAAGTAGTCTTTGGATTTGAGCGCTTGGAGTGTGTCTGACCGAGTGACGTCTACGAAATTCGCTCGCGCAGATGCCAGCTGCATTATAATCAACAGAGGTCGATAATTACGCGAGGCGATATGACGGGTAGCTACGCCACGATGCACCGCTCGCGGCCACGTCAGAAGAGTGGGATGCGAACTCTGACGGCGCCGCTAGCGGACGACGAGTTCCCCACAAATTCTGGCGTCGGAGGTAGAGGCGGGCGAGAAGTGAAGAGGGCGCCCACTCCGCCGCCGCGCAGTTTCATATTCCGAGAAGCGGCCACCAACGGTCGTATCTCAGCGGCTATTTCTACGCCAATGGGGCAATCTTCGTCGCCAAGGGCCGCTTGGCAGGGCCGTGGAGGCAAGCGGCAGCGGGAGAATGAGAGGGAGCGAGTGGGGAGTCCAACGCCGCCAGCGGCAGACATGAGCGGTGTCGACCTCAGCGGGAAGCAGGGTATACTGCCGGTGAGCATGGAGTCAATGAGCAGCCCCGTGAGCAACTCCCCCACGCCGGAGAGCGACGACAATAGATCTCCTGCGCTGCATGGTCTGCGAACATACTCCATGCCATCTTCTTTCGTCAGCCCTTCAGCCAGCCCGCCCGTCTGGCGGGAGCTGCCCGTCAGCCCCTTCGCTAAACTCGATGGCGATGGACAGGATCCACTAAAAGCACAGATTGGTGAGGCCTGCGTTGCGATGATTGCGTTGAATGCCGTGTGAAATGGAGAGGGGGTCTTGGGTTGGCGTGTGGGAGGTAAGGCGCTGAGTCTGAGGACTTTGTTTTGTGCAGAGGCCAGCGAGCGCGAGTGCCGTCGCTTGAAATGCTTGTTGGACAAAGAGTGCGCCGCCAGGTTAGAGAAGGACCTGCTTTTGCAGGAGATGGCGCTGCAGCACATGGACGAACAGCGACAGAAGGTGGGAAAGTGTGTGCAAGAGATAACATATTGGCATGAGGAAGGAAGAGCGTAGTGCTAAGTTGTGTGTATGTGTGTGTGTGTGTGTGTGTGTGTGTGTGTGTGTGTGTGTGTGTGTGTGTGTGTGTGTGTGTGTGTGTGTGTGGACTTGGGGGGTGAAGCTTGAGGCGAAGGAGCTACTGCAGGTAGAGCGCGCAGCTCGGGGCGCTACGGCAAGCGAGGCGGAGACGATGCTAAGGGAGGAGATAGAGCGACGCAGTCAACAGTATCTTACTCTGCACAGGGAGCACCTGGAGCTGCAGGCGCGCATGGACGCGCAGCTCGCGGAGCATGCCACGCTGATGGACTCGCATGAGAACGACGCGGCCGCGGCTCATGAGAAAGTTTCGGCGGAGGGGCTGCGTGCGAAGACAGCTGAGCGAGCCGCCGAGAAGCTCAGAAACAAACTGCAGGTTTGATAACACCGCCGAGGTTACATAGAGTTTCAACGAGGGTGGGGAGACGTGGCGATAGATTGATCTATATCTGATTATGGTGATGCGCATTGCAGGAGGCTTATCGTGAGATCGAAGGCAACAAGCTACGCATCAAAGCTGTGGAGGAGGAGAAAGAGGGTGCGGTGCAGCAGGCGACTGCCACGTGCTCAGAGATGGCGGGTCTGCTGTCGAAAAATCAGGTATGTATGGCGTGTACGAGCGGGAGGAGTGTCTAAATTGGTATGCGACGGATGATGCCCTTGATTGGTTGAGCTGACGGACGGTCTCGTGTGTGTCGCATTACCTTGGAATGTTAAGGAGATGGGGGAGTGCCTGGTGGGATTAGAGGCGCGCTTACGAGAGGCCTATGAGGCGTCCCACGCAGAGGAGAACGCGCAGAGGGAGCTGGAGGCGGTGAGGCGGTCGCTGGAGGAGAAGGAGAGCGAAGCAGCTCGTCTGGTGGAAGAGGTCGCGAGCGTTCGTGCAGAGATGGGAGAGCGTGTGCAGCAGTTGAATGAGGCGTCCGCTGCTCAGGTGAGGCCGCGAGGAGACTGGCGATTGACCGAGGTATGGTGCAGGTTGCTTGTGTGCTAAATTCTGTGGTTTCCTGCCACAGGTCGCTAGACTGAAGGCCGAGGTGGAGGCGCTGGCTGCGAAAGTGGATGCAGGCGACGGCCTGCGTGCGGAGGCGTGGCGACTGCAGAGCAGTCTGAGCAGCGCGCTCAGCGAAAGGGACGGCTTGCAGGAGCAGCTTGCGGCGCTGTGGGCGGGCCACCTGGACGCCGTGTCGGCCGATAAACCTGTCCATGTAGAAGCAGCCGAGCAGGTGAGTGACCATGGCGCCACCCACTCTTATGTATTGGCAAGGGCACTAATCATTTTCGTTGATAATTGCCTCTCTTACCCACCCACTCTCAATCACAAACTCACTCGCACTCTTTCTCTCCCACTCACATACTCGCTCAATCTCTCCCTCTCACAAACTCACTCATTCGCTTACACTCACACACGCACTCACTTAATCACTCATTCTCACCCACTAACTCACTCACCACTCACTTACTCATTCTCATTCCCATTTTCCACTCTTAATCACTCACTTAATCACACTAAAGCACTCACCACTCACTAATTCTCACTCACTTTATTTCACTCACTTACCCTCGATGGCGCTGGTTGTGTGATCATAGAGCCCAACGGAGCCGAAACTCGTCGCCGTCGATGCAGCTCAGTTTAGTACTCCGAGAGCGGACGGCACCTCGTTCCATACCCCATGGGCCAGCATGACACCCAACCCGACGTTCAGCGGCGACCGGCCGCACCCGAGCGTCGCAGAGGGAGGGCTGGACTGCAGCGACGTGGTCCGCGTGCTGAGTCCTGAGGAGGACGGCCAAGGACCGATAGCACACGAGGCGAAGCGAGGCGAGTCAACGGAACCGACAATTGCGCTCGCTGCCGCTGAGCAAGAGGTCGCCGGTATGCGCGAGCAACTTGAGGGAAGGAGGTGCGACTAGTTGCTATAACGTGTGATATGACTTCGGCAGTGATTGTGTCTTCTGTGTGCCTAGTATGTTCTCGTTTGTCAAAGTCGTCGTATCTTGGACTTGCTTTACGTTTCGCCGATTCTAGCGATGAAACTCGGTGTTGGAAGGTGTCTTGTGGTCTGTCATTGTCACTCAGGTGTCTGACGTTGCATCAACAGGGAGCTCGAGACGGCCGTGGCGACGGAGCGCAAAGCTCGCCGCGATGCTGAGGAGGCTCGCCACGCTTTGATCTCCGAGCTGGAGGTGGTCAACGACGCCCGGGCGGAGGCGCAGGCGGAGCTCTGCGCAGTGAGGGAGGAAAAGGAAAGGCTCATTGCGCGCGTCAACACCATCGTGGCCGAACTCGACGCCGCGAATGTCGCCGCTGCCGAGATGGCTCGAGCAGTCGCTGTGCTGTCTACCGAGTCGGGTCGTGTGGAAGGGGGGGTGTCTGAGCTGTCAAAGGGAGCAGCAGCGACCTTGGCTCGGGCGGCAGATCAGTTATCGGATGCCGACGCTCGAGTTGACTATGCTGAGGCGGAGGCGGAAAGGTGGCGAGCTGCGCTCGCTGAGGCGGAGGAGAGAGGAACCGAGAATGTGGATGTGACGGTGGTGGTCAGCGAGGGAGAGGAGGCGAATGCATTGGCGCGTACGCGTGAGCAGCTGCAGCAGGCGCTGGAAGAGACGACACAGCTTCGCTCCGCATTGGGCGCTGCGGAGGAGGCGCTGCACACAGCGTTGGAGAACAGTGTGCGGTTGCGTGCCGGTTTCGACGAGGCTGTATTGGCTCGAGAGACCGCGGAGTCGAAAACAGCGGAGCTTCGTGACGCAGCTGACGCTTTGCAGACTGCCTGGGGCGAGCTGCGGGCCGAACTCGACGAGGTATCCGGTGACTATGCCGCGTTGAAGGCTGTAGTGGTACATAGGGAGGGGCAGGTGGCTGCGATGGAGGGTGCTGCCGCTGCGGGGAGGGAGACAATGGGTGCGGCGGAGCAGCAGGTGAAGCAGATGGAAGACGCCCAAAAGGCCTTGGGGGCCGAACGAATGGCTCTGGCTGAATTACGGGAGCGTTTCGCAGAGCTTGAAAGCGACCACGCGCAGAAGGCGGAACGGACGGCTGAGCTGGCGCAGGCGCTTGCAGCGGAGCGGGTGACTTCGTCAGGACTGAGTGACCGCGTTGCTGAGCTCCAGCGAGAGCTGAGCTGCGCGGTGGAGCGAGTGACGGGGATGGAGGGCGCGTTATCCGTCGAGCGGGAGATGTGCGTTGGGCTACGGAAGCAGCTGGGTGGGCTGGAGAGGGAGGTGCGGGCGAAGGTGGGTGAGGTCGATGGCGCAGCGGCGATGATGGAGGAGCAAAAGGCGACGCTGGAGGAGCGCCTTGCTTCCCTGGGGGAGGCTGTCCGTGATAAAAATGCCGAGTTTGCGGAGCTGAGGGCTGAGCTGGGCGAGGCGAGGGGGCGGGTTTCGGAGCTAGAGGTCGAGGTAAAGGAGGCGCACGCTGCGACGGCGACCGAGGCTGCGGCTCGCGCCAACACGAAAGCGACGCTGAAGGAGACGATGTCGGCGCTGCGGGAGCAGCAGGTGGCGGTGGAGGAGCAGGCGAGTGCGATGGCGATGGCGGAGGAGATGATTGGGAGACGGGACCGTACGCTCGGGGAGGAGCGCAACCACCGGCGCGAGTTGGAGTCGCGTCTCAGCCACCTTGAGGCGATGATAATCGACGCAGAGGCCGCGGCGAGCGCGTCTCTGGCTGCGGACAAGGCGGAGATGAAAGTGCTGACGTATGCACTCGCTGCGTCGGAGGAAAGGGTAAGGGAGCTGCGAGGGCAAGTGCAGAGTATGACCGAGGCGATCGCGGAGACCGGAGACGCGGCGGGGGAGATGGTGGCGGAGGTGCGGCGGCAGATGTACGAGGCGGAGACGGAGTGTGGGAGGATGAAGGAGGAGCTGGGGCGAGTGCAGGCTGAGCTGTCCAGGGAGCGCTCGTCGGTGGCTGCGCTGGAGGCCAGCGTGGAGAGTCTGAGAGAGGAGAGGGAGTGGGGCGCTGTTCTGTTGAAGGAGGCGAGGCAGGAGGTGATAGAGCTGCGTAAAGTGATTCAGCAGGATACGGCAGAGCTGGCGTTCGCGGTTGACTCGTTCGCAGTGGAGAAGCAGAGGTGTGGGGCGCTCGAGGTCGAGGTCGCGGATACGGTGGTGGAGCTATGTGCTGTCGAGGTGGCGCTCGAGGAGGCACAGACGTCTGTGGCTGTGGAGCGGGAGCGGTGCGATGGGTTGAAGCTGGAGCTCAGTACGAAGCTGGCGGGTGTGGAGGGGGCGCTGGAAGGGGAACGACAGGCTGCCTTGTCCTTGAAGAAGGGCTTGCAAGAGGCAAGAGGCGGCCTTGCTACGGAGACGGAGTGTGTTCATGCGCTTGAGAAGAATGTAGCCGTGCTCACTAAGAAGCTTTCGGATGCGGAGGTGGCGCTGGTGGAGGAGAGGGCGCGACGCGATGCTCTGGAGAAGGAAGGGAACATCCAGACGAAGCAGTTGGCGGAGCTAGACGCGGCTCTGGTTGGTGAGCGGCGGGCTGCTGCGTCTTTAAGGGATGGGATGCAGGAAGTGAGGGATGACCTGGTGGCGGAGAAGGAGCGAGTCGATGGGCTGATGAGGGAGCTCAATGAGGAGAAGGGGCGCTGCGGTGACTTAGAAAAGGAGGAAGCTGTTCTTGGGGAGCGGCTGGCGAATATTGAGGCGGCGTTGGATGGAGAGAGGAAGCGCAGCAACACTGTGGAAGAGGAGGCTGCCATGCTCAGAGAGCGTGTAGGTGCGGAGCGGGGGCGTTGGGGCGCCCTGCAAACAGAGATTGACAGACTCACTGAGCAGCTAAGAGTTGTGGAGGCGACGATGGCTGAGGACAGGCAGCAATACAGTGGTTCGGAGAGTGAGGCGGCCGCACTTGTGGAAAAGCTGGTGGGTATGCAAGCGGCGCTAGATGAGCACGAGGTGGCTTTGACTGAAGAAAAGAAGAAGTGTGTTGCCCTGGGTGAACAAGTGGCCGGGTATGAAGTAAAGGTGGCGAGTCTGGAGGCGGCGCTGAACGAGGAGGTGGAGAGATGTAATGGGCTGCGGAGTAGCGAAGGAAGTTTAAAGGCTGAGGTGGAGAAGCTTCAGGAGGCTCTCGTCTCCGCGTGCACTTCCTCGGATGCACGGCAAGCTGAGTTATCGTCGCAGGCGAATGTACTGGCGGAGGTGACAGCGGCGGTGGAAGTACAGCGGGCGACCGTTGCGCGCTGTCAAGCGTCGGTGGGCAAAGCCGAGGCGGAGGCGCGGGCGGAGGGGGAGGCAAAGGCGGCGCTGCAGAAGGCGTTTGATGATCTGACGGCGCAGTGCGGCGCGCTCCGTGACCGATTGGGGGCTCAGCTTACCGACAGTGTTGCGGCGTGTGAGGCTCTGGAGGGGGAATTGGTCAATTGCGGGCGTGAGGTGGCAGTGATGGAGGACCGCTGCGCCGCTCTAGAGACCGTGATTGATGAAGGTGCGCGCGAGGTGGAGCACGCGCAGGGAGTCGCGCGGGAGGCGGCCCGGCGGTGTGCGGAGTTGGAAAGGGAGGTGGGCCAGATGGGGGAAGCGGTGCACGAGATGGAGGAGGGGTTTGTCGTCGCGAGGGATGAGCTGAGACGCAAGGAAGCTATTATAGAGAAGGTGGGGGGGCAGTGCAGGAGTGTGATGGCTGAGCTGGAGCGGATGGCTGAGGAGTTGGCGGGTGTGTTTGGGGAGCTGGCCCGCGAGAGGGAACTGTCTGCCCGTCTGCAGGGCGACCTGACCTATGCGGAGGAAGAAAAGGGACGGCTTGAGAGTGACGTGGCTCAGGCTGCGGGTCGTTTGGAGGAGAGGGAGGCGTTGGAGCAGCGGTGCAGTGCTCTTACCGCGGAGGTGGAAAGGTTGAAGGAAGAAGGGGTACGAAATGGGGAGGAGAGGGAGGTGCTGGAACATCGGTGCATTGCTCTTGCTGCGGAAGTGGAGGCATGGAAGGAGGGGGCACGGGATAGGGAGGCTTTGGAAGAGCGGTGTGGAGAGATAGAATCTGAGGTGACGGGTTTAAATGAAAAGGTGGCCAGTTTGGAGGCAGAGAATAAGGGAGCAATGCTGCGATGCTCAGGGCTGGAGAGGGAGGCAGACGGAAGAAAGGCAGAGTTGGACAAAATGGAGTCGTGCATATCCAGTCTTCGAGCTAAGCTTGATTTGAAGGAAAAAGAAGGTGACGTGATGGGGCAGAAGTACAAGGAACTTGCAGCGGAGTTGCAGGGGCTCAAGAAGGAGATGGCATGCAAGCATAAGGAGGGCGAAGTGATGGAGCAGTGGTGTAAGCAACTTGATGCGGAGGTGGAGGAGCTGAAGAAAGAGGTGGCACGCAAAAATGAGGACGTCGAGCTGGCGGAGCAGCGGTGTAGGGAACTCAACACGGAGGTGGAAGGGATGAAGAAGGAGATGGCGTGCACGGAGGAGGAAGGTGATGCTACTGAGCAGAGGTGCAAAGAACTTGACGCTGAAGTGGAGGAGCTGAAGAAGGAGATGGTTTGCAAGGACGAGGAGGGTGAGGTGGTGGAGGAGAGGTGCAGGCAACTTGACGCCAAAGTGGAAGAAATGAAGAAGGAAATGGCGTGCAAGTCTGAGGAGGGTGAGGTGGCAGAGCAAAGGTGCAGGCAACTTGTAGCAGAGGTGGCGGGACTGAAGAAGGAGATAGTTTGCAAGACGGAGGAGGGTGAGGTGGTGGAGCAAAAGTGCAAGGAGCTTGTTGCAGAGGTGGCGGGGCTGGAGAAGGAGATGGTTTGCAAGACTGAGGAGGGTGAGGTGATGGACGAGAGGTGCAAGGAACTTGTAGCAGAGGTGGCGGGGCTGAAGAAGGAGATGGTTTGCAAGGATGAGGAGGGTGAGGTGGTGGAGCAAAAGTGCAAGGACCTTAACGTGGAGGTGGAGGGGATGAAGAAAGATATAGCACGCAAAAATGAGCAGTGTGAAGTGCTGGAGGAGAGGTGCAAGGAACTTGACGCGGAGTTGGAGGAGATAAAGAAGGAAATGGCGTGCAAAAATGAAGAGAGTGTTGCTACTAAGCAGCGGTGCATTGAACTTGACGCTGAAGTGGAGGAGCTGAAGAGGGAGATTGCTTGCAAGAAAAAGGAGGATGAAGTGATGGAGGAGAGGTGCAGGGAACTTGACGCGGAGGTGGAGGAGCTGAAGGAAGAGGTGACACGCAGGGATGACGAGGGTGAGGTGGTGGAGCAACGATGCCAGGAACTTGCAGCAGAGATGGCGGGGCTGAAGAAGGAGGTGGCGTGCAAGAGGGAGGATAGTGAGGCGGCAGAGCAGCGGTGCAAAGAGGTCGAGTCTGAGCTTGAGAAGAAATCGGCGGAGTACGCGGAGGTGGAGGCGCGATGTTTATCTGAAAGTGCCAAAGTGGCGGAGAGGGAAGCTGAGGTTGTCAAAATGGAGGAGAGTATCGCCTGTCTCAGGTCTGACCTGGAGCAAAAAGGGAGGGAGCTGGAGGATACGGAGGAGCGCATAGGGGCACTGGAGGCTGAGCTGGCTCGGGAACGACAGGAGAGCGCAGCCTTTGAGGCGGCTCTGAAGGCGAGAACGGCGGAGTTGGTGGAGGGGCAAGTTTGTATTGCCTCCTTGCGGACGGAGCTGCATCAGAAGGTGGAGGAGCTGGCGGGTAGGGAGGAGGAATGTTGGGCATTGAAGGAGAAGGTGTCGGAGGGGGCACGCGCGCTTCGGGCGGCTGAGGAGCGGAGCAGTGGTGTGGAGGCAGCGGCGGAGGTTCAGGCGGGGGAGCTGGGGGAGGCGCGGTGGATGGCGAACGAGGCGAAGGGTGAGGTGGAGCGATTGAGGGCTGAGTTGGAGGTGAAGTGCGGGTCGGTGGCTCGCTTGAAGGAGGCGGTGGAGGTGGAGCGTGAGGTGGTGGCGCAGGGGGAGGAGGAGCTGCGTTTGCAAGCTAGCGCGCGGAGCGATGCCGAGGCGGCGCTGCGCAGTGTGGTGGAGGAGCTGGAGATGGTGTCTCGCGCGAGGGAGCTGGCGGAGGAGGCGGTGGAGGTGGGCGAGGAGACACGTGCGGACCTGGCCAAGAGAGTCGAGACAGCGGAGGCGAAGGTGAGGGAACGGACGGCGGCGCTGGAGGCGGCGAGGAAGGAGGTAGATGCGGCGGTGGTCGCGAGTCGAGCCGAGTCGGAAGAGGAGATGGCTCGTTGGCGGTCCGCGCTGAGGAGCGTCGCCGAGGCGCTCGCTGCGGGTGGCGAGCTGTCTACGCTCTCGGAGGAAGGCGAGGGTTGCTCTCTTCCCAACGACACCGTGGGTTCGCCCGGGTCGGAGGGTCGCGCGGCGGTTAAGGTGGCGGAGGATCTGTTCGCGAGGTTGCGTGCTGCCGAGAGGGGACGAGTTGTGGCGGAGAGACGGGCGGGGGAAATGGGCACAAAGCTAGCTGGGCTGGAGGATGCTGTGGTCGCTCAAAAGCGCGACCGTCGCGAGGTTGACGAGCTCAAGGCTCGACTCGACGATGCGGTTGCTGCGAGGCGGCAGGCGGTCTCGGCGTTGGATGCCACTCTGGCGAAGGCAACATTGCAGACGCCGCCGATGCGAAAGTGGCGGAAAGCAAAATGGACTCAGGCGGCGGACTCGTGGCGGCGCTCGGTGGCTGACGCTAGGAATGGGGAGGTCGATGGGTTGGTTCGAGATGGGCTAGCGGTGGTCGAGGAGTTGGAGAGGGCGGTAGAGCAAACGGAGGAGATGGCGACGGAGCTTTCGGTGGAGCTACGGACGTTGCGGGTGTTACGGAGCGAGGCGGAGGCGGCGCGGGCCGAGGCCCGAACCGAGATGGCCGGCGTGGCGCAGGCGCTAGCGGAAGCCGAGACCGCATTGGTAGCGGAACGAGCGGAGGCGGCTCAATTGGCATCTGACGTCGAGTCGTTGTCTGTGGCGCTGCAGACGGTGAGTGAGGCAGTAAGCGGCGGGTCTACGGCCGCGAGTCCACTCGCGTGGCGAGTCCTTCCTCATCGTCGGACCGTCTCGTCCACCACCAGCTGCGCCAGCGCCGCCAACAACGCCGACATGGCAGCAACCAGCCAATCCCGGAGCTGTACCAGCAGCAGCAGCTTGTACTGCGATGCGTCGCTTCTCTCGGACGATGCCGTGTCCGGGATGGCAGCAGGCAGCTCCGCGTCGTCGCCTCGTCGCCCGGACGGTCCCTCTTCCCCTCGGATGCCGCTACGGGAGCGCAACGGACGACGCCTCACTGTGAACGTCGGAAGCCCTGCTCGCAGCAGTAAGGCGGGTAGCCAGACTGGCGAGGTAGAAAGCCCTACCTTTAGCATACCGTCGCTACTCGGGGGCACCCTTCGCGTGAGGGGCGTCGTTGGTCCTCCGGGCTCCCCGTCGGGTCGTCAGCCCACCACCCGCCGTAGAGGCGCCCCGCCCCTTTTCGTGACGTCGGTGGAATTTCCCCACCGTACTGCGACGCCAACGGGTAGTCCGCTGGGTAGTCCTGCGCGCGTGATAAGGCCGCCTGTGTCGCCGGTATGGGAGGTACCGTCGTTACTCGGTGGCAGCATAAAGATCCCGAGACCAAGTGGGCAGTCGTAGGGGGGGTCAATCTAGCGGCAGCCGTCGACCACGCTTGTCCCACCGCGACTTACCCCTGCGGAGTAGTCGCTCCCTTACAGCAAGAAGTCGATGGAATGAAAGAGGCAGGCACGGGCTGATATTCGACATTATGTAGCACAACACCCTCCCCCACCTCTTTCATGTATTGATTGTTGATGCTGATGTTCTGTAACTGACCGTGTCGACTGAGCCCGTTATCCACACGGGAAGCCGCGACTATGATGTTGCACAGTCCCACAGCCGTCTTGCGCTCCTGCCGTTGCGCGTTTCGTTTTGAGGCACGGGATACATAACATTTACAGTTTAGCTTATAGGCGAGTGGAAGGTTATTTGCGCTTGTGTGCATTCGATGAAAGTCTACGGACCAGTATACTATATGCAGCATATCGGGGTCCAGTTTTTTTCAGAGGCCGCCTCAAGTACGTCGAGCGCCTCACTCGCGGTGTAGCTACAATGGTGTCCGATCTCCGGAGTTTTTTGAGTCCAACGTCGGTAAGGTGGGATTTTCAACAGTCGCGGCTGGTAAGCGCTTGGTACAGATCGGCGATCAGGTCCTCGGGGCCCTCCAGGCCAACACTCACTCGAAGTAGTCCCACGGGCTGCGTGGCATCGTGCTTGTGTCGCCATTCCATCAAGCTCTCCACCCCGCCCTGTTCCCCAAGACCACCAGGCCCTCTCGTCAGCTTTGCATCCGTTGCAACGATCTAACGATCGGCGATTTGGCAACAGCACAGTATATCGACTAGCGATAAATGGCTTGCTAATGCGACACTTTAAATGCGCCCGACGGAGGGGGATCCGTCATATGAATAGAAACAACGAGTTTCGGAGTTTTGATACTCCAAGTACCTAGCCTCGGAATGATTAACCCCTGGACAAGGCACTGTCTACTAAAATCGAATCGAACCAAAGCCAGGGCTTTGCTGCGGATGAGGAGATACCAATCTACGAGCCAATACTGGTGACGACAACACGAATAATATGGTGTGCGGGTATCGCTTGAGTCGGACACTCCTAACAAGTGAGTTCATAGTCGTTACGATCTATATCCTGTGTACTTGTGAACGAGATCGGAGTAAACTCGATTTATGACGCCGAGCCAGACGGGCTGTCCTCGCTTGTGCGATAAACAAAAATGCGGCGGAGGTAGAAAAAAAGTGAATTTATGAGCAAGTTGGGCATGTGGTCAGTGGATGCAGTCTCGACCCGAGGTGGGAGCTTTGTGCGCTCGAGAAGAACGCGCACATCTTCCACCCCTTCCATAAGATTTGGGAGTCTACTGCGTCCGGCGAGCCGAGTAGCTACGGGTATATAATATGCGAAGTATATACCGAGTACACAAATGTCGAGTTGTCCGATGAGAATCGGGTGTGAGGATCGGCAGGGGCTTGCCAAAGATGTGGCGTCCACGAAGAGCTTCGCGAGCTGCGGCACTGCCCTGGCGAGCTCCTCGCTGTCGACTTCGAAAGAAAGCATTGCGCCGAAGCCGCCGGGCATTTGCTGGACCGCGGCTTTGTGGCCGGGGCAGCTTGGAAGAGATGGGTGGTGCACCTGATGAGAAAGACGCGGACAAAACCTTGAAGCACAACATCCTCGGCGGAAAACATTGAAGCATTACCATCTGTGGATAATGTGCCTGATTTCTTTTCCTCTTTTCCGGGGGATTCCACTGCTTTCCTTGTAATAAATGGCATTTCTATTGTCATATGTGGTGAGTTCCACAGTCTGGGAATATAGCTAGCATTCGTTTTCAATTTCCAATCAAAGTGAACATACAAATTTGGTTATAATCAGAAAAAATGCGTACTTGCTTCAGACAGTGAGCTTCGTACAAATGTGCAATACTTGGTGTATATCGTCTGCTCATGCTCTAGGAGTCTTAACACAAGAAAGGATTCAAGACAATCATAATCAAGATGCCCCTAGCTGAGTCTGAATGCGTTTCTGTTGATTTCAAATTGCCAAACTGTGCCCCGAGCACGCACACGCACACACACACACACACACACACACACACACACACACACACCCACACACGCACACACACACACACACACACACACACACACACACACACACACACACACACAAATTTGCACTAGTATCTGGCGGTAATTATTGTGATGCCCGAGGATAATTACACATTCATTTGCTTAAATCTGCTTGTCTGTCTGTCTGTCTGTTGATCCTTTATACAATCAGCTTAATTCAATTCGACATCAAATGCGACGGCTAGGAATAAAATGGAAGAGGATGGAGCGTAACTGACTTCTCTGGTTTATGAGAGAATAGATTTTTCATCACATTAAAGTGCTGTTCAATGGTACGGGTGAATGATAGTCGTCTACATCATGGACTTATTGGCACAAAAACAGGGATGCTGGGTGATACTACAAGTACCAAAGGTCTTTAATTAAATACCATATTTTAATATTCGCTTATTACAGTAACATTTCACGCAGCATAAATCAAGAATAGTACATAAATATCAGATAAATATCAATACAAAATAAGGCATTCAGGCACAACCACGGGTTGCATTTTTTTCTTTTTTAAAAATTTGCGCCCCCGGGATATGGGACTGGTAGGTAGCCCGCACCGGCACCGGCTGCCTTGTATTCAAATCATAATATAGACAAAATTACTTTAAAAGACGTTGAAACTGCATTTTACTACCGCATGTCCGAAATATGCACGAAACGCACTTAGAAATGAAGCGAAATGCGGATAGTTGGGAAAGAGGCTTGGGGTGGAGGTTATGAAACGGGCGGAGTTAAAACACGAATGAGCCAGTCAGGTCCAACGCGGCGATGTTGACAAGCAATCTTGCGGGGGGCTTGATAACATGACGTGCACGCCGAATCCAAATCGGACGGCAACGAACTCGCTATAAAATAGTTGGCGGCGATTCGGGAGTGCGTACCTTTGTGACGTGCGGCGCGTCCCCCGAGTTCAGCCAGTTGACCAACACCGCCGCGGAGCGGCTCTGCTGAGCGACTCTCAACGGTAGCGTGCGCAGGCTGCGGAGAAGCAACCAGGCCTCCAGGCTCCCGGGCACAGACCTGCGAAAGTGGGGGGCATCAAGGCGGTCACGATTATTTAGGAAAGGTATCGATTGGAAATGTTTTTTGTTAACACTTTTTCATCTTACGACGGAAATTTCTTATAGTTTTTAGAAACCTGCATTTGCCTGCTCGATGCGTCCCCTCGCGTGTCCGCGCTCAGTGTACATGATGAGTCGAAGAAAAATAAATTCCAGCGATCAACCCTTAACACCCGAAAACCCTAACCCTCGTCGTTCTGTTGTTGCCTTCCTGAAGTGCTCAGGACCTGAAAGTTTGCCATTTCCAGTTCTTGAATAATGGGTTTAGCATATGTAATTTTGTAAAAGGGGGGTTGCAAAAAATAATAGGCCAACCAATAAGAAATTAATCGACTGAATTTGAAAAACGACTTAACTGTACATCTTCCAAAGCACAATATACAATATATGTGAATTATGATGAATCGGGTCCATCGTTTCACTGTAATCCGAAACTGATCTAAATTACGATCGATGGGTGTTTTGGGGGATGTGCGGCGATAATTAATGCAACGTCTTTCTGCTGCTCTTCATGGTACTTTGGGTTCCTATCTCCGCGATGCTTTGCAGGAGGGCAGTGCCGATGCTGGGGCATGTCTCCCTGTTCCTCGGGCTTAGGCATGTGGGGTCTCTTCCTCCTTGTTCCCTTTTAATTGGTGGTTTCCACTGCTTCTTCTTGTAATAAATTTTGATATCGAATGAGCGGCTTGACGCGTTTTACGATATATGAAATAGAATAAACTAGTAGCGAGAAGTCAGCCTGAATTCAGTACTTTGCACATATGTATGCGAAGTGTGTGGAAATCAATGGACAAGAGGGGACGGACCCGAGCAGAGCGCGCTCGCTGCGTAGCGCCAACGCAGCCGCGGGGTCTTTGACGGCCAACGCGCCGCCCAGCGCGTCCGAGTGTCCGGCCAGGTACTTGGTAGTGGAGTGCATCACGCAGTCTGCTCCCATCGGCAGCAACCTCTGCGCGACGTAAATTCAATTCACACCATTCAGAAATCGCCTGACGCAAGATAGAAATTATTTCCACTGTCATAAAGGCATTGTTTGTTTTGATGAGCCAGTGCCACTCATTTGAAAATTAAATCAGTGTATCGTATGCGATCATCCGTGAGAAAGGAAAAACTTATGTAATGTCACTGATAAGTTAAATTAATTAATACTGTCACTATAATACTTCCTATTAAACAAAATCACCGTTATCAGCATGACTAATGTTTACATATCAGCTTTCTTATCTGCGGTCTGCCCACAAGAAAGTAGTGCGGTCCGTTGTTGAAGGGGCACAGAGTCTCAAATCAAGTTCGTGTATTCGTATTAGTAGAATACGAGTGGCCCGTCGTTCTTTTGTATTTTTGTAATCATGTACACACATACCCTATGTCTCTCAATCTTTATTTTTATAATCATTACGATAATCCATGGCGGCTCATAGTCTTGAAACTTATTTTTCACACACACACACACACACACACACGCACACCAACACACACATATATCACACACACACACACACACACACACTTTCTAATTCTCTCATTATGTATTTTTTGTAATTATGCACACACACCCTGTGTGTCTCACTATGTATTTTTGTAATCTCAAAAGCAATTCTCCTGTACCCATTGTATACCCCTGTGCGCAGTAGTTAAAGACATATCCCAATCCCAATCCCAATAAGTGTGCTATACACCAAGTCAATCTTTTTTCCAAATAGAAAATATCGCATTTGTAGTACCGAATCTAATCGAGCTGATGATGATAAGGGGACACACCGACAGACACACACACACACACACACACATACACACAGACACACACACACACACACACACAAACACACACACACACACACACACACACACACACACACACACACACACACACACACACACACACACACATTTTAGCAAATCAATGTAGTAGGATTTGTCGTCGCGCCACTACCTCAACATTTCCCGACACAACAACATATGCGATTTCAAGATGTCAATACGACAACAACAGCAAATGGACCGGACCTATAAACCATTCAGCATAGCTAGCGCTAATTACTTATCATTGCTACAACCGGCGTGTTGATTGAGTATACATAGAATTGTTATTGCTGTCTCAAATCAGCAAAATTGGTTTGTATACAAGCTCACCTGCAGAGGGGGCGGAGCGAAAGTAGAGTCGACACACAGCTTGGCACCCGCCTCGCTGCACCGGCGGACCCATTCCTTCACGTCCGCCACCTCGCAGCGCGGGTTCTTGGGCGTCTCTAGCCACACCAGGTCGCCGCTGCGTAGCGGCTCCTGCAGCCCGACCACCTCCGTGCCGTATTTTTTTGCGTGGAGAGCGATTCCGGCGACGGAGCCGTGGTAACCGCCGTCAAGGGCGATGCGGGAGGGGTTGAAGTATACCAGTGCTGCCCATAGCGCGGCCTGGCCGGAGCTGAGGGAAGAGCAGCAGCAGAAGCGTCAGCGACTGTTTGTCAGTATAAAGTACTAGAAACGAACCGACACATTTGGCGAGTGATTACTGACTCCGCTGCTATCTTTGTTTGCAATGAAGAAGCAACTTGTCGTGACGTCTTGACAATAGACGGTATAGCAAACCTACTCATACTAGAGCTGCGGGAAGCACCACGGACACGGGGGCGGAACAAAGGGGGTGCGGAACCAAGATCGAGGGAAAGAGGAAAAATATCTAACACAACAGTAAAATATTAAACAAAAACAGTAAAAGTTGAATTCGCATGAATAAGACCCGTCTGAATCACACATATCAAAATCGAATCATTCATAATAATTAAAGTGAGTGACATTAATTACAAAGAAAGTTGTGGAGTCCATCGGCAAAGAAGAAAAGAAAGCAGGCACTGAAGCCTAAGCCCTCCGCTCGGAGCAGGGAGGCAGGCAACAGCAGCCGCGCTACTTCCACTTTCATAAATAAAGTGAGGCATGACGATACGCGCTGATTGACGCACATAGGTAGGTGGGGTGGATTGCAACCCTAAACGAAAACCTAATCCTTAAAACTTAAAGATGCTAGCCAGAGGTGCTGCAAAAGCACCCCAAAACATACCATTCCGTCCTTTGTGAACGTACCTATACAGGACGGCATGGCCTCCCTCAAGGTCGCCCACCAGCGCCTCCGCGCGGTCACGGACCGGTGTGCCCATTCGACTGTAAATGTAGCTGCCGTCGGCGCCAACTTCCGGCGGGTCGACCGCCCAAGTGGTCTGTACATAGTTTATTGGCAAGGCACACCGGAAGGGCGGACAGGCATCAATACGAATTCACGTTGTGAGATAGCAGGACCAACAGTAATATGCGAGCACCTTTCAGTGATGCTGAAAAGACATAGTTTCTTGCATGCTTGACCCTCTCGGGTCGAGCCTGAAATTACTTTACTGCCAATGCCCGACAGACGGAGTACGGGTTAGTTGACACGCCGTAAATACTACATAGTCGTAAGGCGCGACTGGCCCGTGGGTGGCGTACCGTGACCGAGATAGGTGGCGCTACAGCACCTCCGTGTACCAGATGAGCGTCTGAGTGGAGCATCCTGGTGGAAAGGGCGCCCTGATGGGGCCCATCGCCGTTACCTGCGGAGTGCTGATGACCTCCGACACCACTGCCCTCTGCGGCCGGGGTCGCGGAAGCCATCCCGAGACTGTTGGCGGCTTGGCGCGACTTGTATTTCAGTGCGAGGCTGTATTGGAAGGGTTTTGGCGTCGAGGAGTTGCACTGTGGAAATTGTGGAGGGAAATAATAGGTATGTGTAGGTGTAGGGTCGCTTCGTCGGGTGACAAGGCTTGGTCGAAGGATGTGTATGTGTCAGTGGGCGGATGACGGTCGCCACGCTCACCTGTAATTAGTTAGCCCGATGATATCGTGAATAAATTGCGCACGTGCGGACGAAGCGGCGCATCTTTATTCGCGATTCTTGCGCTCGCGTTTTATTGTTCCACAATTAGCGATATATATTTTTTCGTCGATGAAAGCTCCTACATTAAAATAACATTTTTACAAGAAAAACCACTGGAGACCAGCAAACAAAGAGAGGAACAGAGGAAAGCTCCTATATAAAGAAAACATGAATACGGTACATGGTGACTTTCACCGATTATCTTTTAGTATATGCGTTTGAACATAATTTGACCAAAAGACCACCACAGACCTTACATGGGAAAGATTAGCGCTAATTATGGGCTGGATGGGTGGATTGCGCAAGCCATATGGGGGGGTGGGGGGGGGGGCGCGCAAAGCAGAGAGTGCCGGTGCTCGGGGGTTGCACCGGCTTAAGGGTTGCCGCTAGCTAGTGTCGTTGGAGGCATGGCTTGGGGCGGTGCGTGAGGCGTTCCGTAGTCCTCGAGGGTTACATCGAGGTCTTGGTAAGACCCATCGCTCCCCGGGGCGCAAAAAAAAAAAAAAAGACCCATCGCTTTCACATTAACGCTTTACCGCGAGTGTGTACGTTTTATCACACATGTAAGCAGGTTTTGCAAACCTCTTGATTTAAAACAATTTGACCGATTATGTATGAAATAAAAGGGATGTGTTTTGAGACATGAAGTTATAGGACGCATCGCATACACGAGGACAATAAAGAGGGGGGGGGGATACGAGCTAGGGAAAGGGTGACTCGAGGGTCGCGAAATCTCAAACGCGGCAAATAGAAGCACCACATTATGCACATGCCTAGCAATAAAGAGAACACGGGAAAGCACAGTGAACTCCCACGCAACGATGAAAAAGAAATGACACGAGAGGGCGACAAGTGGCGCCTCACGCGCCGCGCCAGAAAGTGCGGAGACGCTTGAGGCCCATGGCGCGGGTGAATAAAGCTGTGGTCGGTAGGAGAAGGCATCCCAACGCAGGAAAAGCAGCCCTCACACCGATGCAACGGACGGTAACCTCTCAAGACGTTGTTCCCGTGAGTGGGTTGTACGACGAGAGAAACCTTTTGGGACCAAGAGACCACTAATTTACCTATAAAGAATGATATAGCAACTATGAAAATGAAATGAAATGATTTAATCCTACCATACCGAGTTAACGGTTGTTGTCTGGGTTGACCCAAACTACAATCTAGGTATGTCAGGTTTAGGAAATGCGCCATAGTCATCCTATTTAACCCCCCCCATAAACATAAGCAACACTACCTTGAGCATATCCGTGAATAATTTTAACTTTCCATTTTTTTCTGCATACAAGTATGAAAAAGAACGTGTCTTTGATGTCCACAATACGTGGCCTTCTCCGGCCGATGCGAGGGCGTTGACTAGCCAAGTTGGTCAGCCTACGCTTATAGAGTATGGACTACTTGATCTCTAACAATGGCCGAGTCCGGTCGTGCCCGGGCCGAGGGGGGAAAGTAGGCGGAAACCCTCCTCGCTCAGGTCATCGACGGTCCCGTCTCAATCCATGGACATATGACGAGTACAGTCATGCAAGAATATATTGCCGGACATTGTACATGTCCGCGTTACTAATTCTAATTCATGCTTTCCATCGGAAGGACGTACATCGTGGGTACGTCGCTACTACAATTTAGAGAGGGTTCCGCCTAGGCGTGCTGTATTACCAGTACCTCCCGGTACGTACATGTGCGCACAGTAAATTTAACTAGCCAAACGAAGCGCCAAGCGAGGTTTCCAATGCAGAATGAGATTCCCTAGACTGGACGAGCCGCGTCTCTTGTCTGTTGATGACGGTTGGAAACCCCTAGCACATGGCACGAGGACCAAGCGAGAGCACGTGCAAGTTATCTAGGCGGAAAGCTATTCAAACCTAGTGCAGTTAAGGAAGGTGACATAACCTTTTAACAATTCCTTTGTTCGATTACAATCTATTGATAATTACTAAAAGTCAAATATCTTCTCATCTCTCCCTCCATTTGCACTTCCGCCTAAAGAGACAACAACGACAGACAAAACAAAACAGAATTTCTGTCTGTACCTAGCTTTCAAAAGGCCAATTGCCACACACACTACCCTCATCCGAGATAATTGGTGCATCTCCCGTCGTAGCTCGCCTCCTAGCATAGTCATGTCTTCTCCTTCGGAGGATGGGAAGGAAAGTGAGTCCATAGCTTCAGGCGGTGTCTGGACGGCGCTCCTGTCTCCGTGCTAGATTTTCTCATGTCTCCGGTCCGTCTCTGTCTATTTCCAACACTTGTTTGATCGCGACGAGTCCGTCCGTACACTCCCCCATTCGTTTATGCCGCCATGAGGCCGCCTTTATGAGAAGTGCGCCGTTGCGATAACCCTAAGCACAATGCATGCGGCACTCTTATTGACGATTGGGTACCGATTAAGGGAGGGCGGGTTGGCGGTCGAACACATGGATCGAGGCGCTGTCTTGAAAATATGTCACATACGGAATTTTGTCAACATAAGCCCTCCGCACCAGATTTTCCGGGGGCGGATGATCTTGAGGACCTCCATCGCTAGATTGTGCCGCTCATCTGGTTGCAAACCTCCTCCGGCATGCTTCGAGTCGTACCACAACCCGCCCATGGGCGGCTCAACCTCCACTTGGCTAGTCACCGTTCGACGAGCTCCCTTCCATGGCGCTACTCCTCGGCTATCCGTCGCGAGCTCCAACGCCCGCCTTCCGCCGCGGATCCGTTCGTACCCTTTGTTATGCCGCCAAAAATCCGCATGACATACGGTTGAACACGGTGCATGGTTCGGGAGGAGGAAGCTAGATAGTACACGGGATAGACTAGCCGGCACCGCAAGGGGGCCTGGTGTGGGGACAAAGGAAGTGAAAGGAGGAGAGTGGCGGCCGGCAAAGCCAACGGATGGGCCCGTCGGCCGCCAAAGGTAGGCACGCATACAACCGCAGGTAGTCCAACACTAAGTACTAAGGGGACATTGGGCTACAGTGCACATAAGGACTGTGCATAGGAATGCAACTGTCAACACCCCCCCTCAATGTAGCCAAGGTCAAGTCGTACGACCTCGAGCTTGTCATCGGATGTCCTCGCGTATAGATTGTCACGGTGACAGTGTTGCGCTGGGAGTAGTTCGCATTCCAAGTAGGTGCTGCGACATGCGTTGATATAGACGGGCTGCTATCGGTGACAGGCCGAAATAACCGGTGTCTAATACACTGCGTTAAGCACTAACCTCTGTCGATCGGCGAAATGGTCGGCGCATCACAGTGGCGACCGGCGTGGGAGAAGTATGAGGAAAGTAATGTAGCCACCTGCGTGCTTGAAATATAGGTGGGCGCCATAAGTGCCACTTCCCCCCCCTTCGCCGTGGGCAGGGTCGAGTAGGTGTAGTTGTGTCGAAGTTGTGCGTTGCCTCGCGAATACCAGAAACAAAGTACTAGTTAAAGTACTACAATGGCGTAAAGGCCGCGGGGTCGGTTGTGTGACCGGATCTGGTGTAGGCTCCCGCTGTTGGTGCTGAGCGGGGTGGTGTCGCGGACCTCTGATGAGGTCGTGGGCCGCGGTGGGGCAAGTCTAGGTTGCAATCTAGAGAGCTGCTCGCAAGCTTGTCGGTAGTATAAGTGTTTGAAGTCATCTCCATGTACGGCGGAAGAGGGTGATGGTGTGCCGAGAAGATACCGAGCGAGGGAAGTCATCGCCATGTACGGCGGAAGAGGGTGCTGGTGTGCCGACAAGATACCGGGCGTGTGAAGTCGTCGTCATGTAGGGCGGAAGGGGGTGCCGGTGTGCCGAGAAGATACCGAGCGTGTGAATTCGTCGCCATGTACGGCGGAACATGGTGCCGGTGTGCCGAGAAGATACCGACTATTCCCCAATTGAAAAAATTCCCGGGTAACTGTCTACTTGTATGTAGAGGAGCCCATAACCTGTTGAACACGGTGCATGGTTCGAGAGGAGGAAGCTAGATAGTTACACGGGATAGACTAGCCGGCCCCGCAAGGGGGCCTGGTGTGGGGACAAAGGAAGTGAAAGGAGGAGAGTGGCGGCAAGCAAAGCCAACGGATGGGCCCGTCGGCCGCCACAAGTAGGCACGCATACAACCGCAGGTAGTGCAACACTAAGTACTAAGGGGAAATTGGGCTACAGTGTACATAGGACTGTGCATAGGAATGCAATTGTCAACAGATACCTTCCATGATCTCACTCGATAAACATGAGAGTATTCATGGAGTATCTACTCTTGAAAAGGTACATCTCTCGTGCTGAGCGGGAGATCTTGGCGCTAGTATGAATATGATATTATTCAAGCACTCCATACCAAGGCTTCTTGACAGATGCGGATCAAACGGATCGCATTGCTAGCCCTCTCACCCCTCTACCGTGCCGATCATGGCACGGTTGCATGGTTACCAGCGCCCACCAAGGGAGGTGAGGGCATGTGAGTCACGCCCCTCCGGGGCCGCCGCCGTTGCGCCGCCGGCGGGAACCATGTAGCAACTACTTGTTTTAATTGTCTTTCATCTTTGGAACTAGTGTAGGTTTTCTTTGTCGTAATGAACGTGGGAATTAAAGTGCTTAAGAAAATCATCGGCGATTTCATGGCCCGTAATGGATCGTCGATGACGGAATGACAATAAGGAAACCCTACTAATGACTTTTTGTGCGTGGCGGAACTAGCTATAATTCAATTCCTTAATTTGATGCTCATTAACACGCGGGGCTCATGAGACTAAACATATGTGGGTATGTTGTTATTCTTTTAGCAAGTGAGATTCACATGCTACCTAGAAGTGAAAATGATGTACAACAATTACCCGCTTTGCTTTGGCCGCTGTTTAAGATGATTGAACTAAGGGTCTTCTTGGATATACCATCGATGAAACCTATATTTAAAGTCTAGGCCGGTAGTCACCTTACCTCGGATATCTTCCTCTTCTCGCCACCGGAGGAGTGGCTACCAGTGATCACACAATTATGTCGCAATTCCATTAAGACTCCGCAAGGGCAAACAATCAACAACGGAAACTCAGCGCACCTACCATGCATGATAGGGTATTTACGAACGGTGCATCCATGTAGCATAAAAACTTGCCCACTCGTGTGAAGCACTAGCTAGATTGGCATATCATAATACTTCCGATTTCCTCCTCAAATATCGCCGTCGACCTAACGTTTGCTACAAAAAGGGGAGGAAGGAGTGCCATAGCACGAGTGTATGTGGTGCATTCCATGTTTTTATTTGCATAGTACTAATACATGCGCGAGGTGCACGCATCATTTGGCATGCAAATCGTGGCACTTCGGTTAAAAGCGGTGCGTGCTGCGATGTCAATTACAGTTTGTTAGGCTTATTGGATCACTCCGATGCTTTGCACCGCACTAAGCGCACCCAACACCCGACTATGGCGAATCCATGGTTATCGTTATGACTATTGAACTTATACGAAGTGAGGACGTATGTAGCAAGATACCAAGCTACGTACATGGATGATGGATATGGCGGCGCGTGGATTTTCTGATGAATTGAATGACTTTCACCACATGTGGGGCACCACATGAATGGCATCAAGTGAATGGGGGAGGGGCGGATGATTACGTGCTTGGCACTTCATGATATGTGTTAAAGTCAACCGTAACAACTAGTTTGCATGCCGACGGGTATGCGAGCGCACCTCCCTCCGGGGCCGCCACCGCCTCGCGGCCGGTGGGCGCCATTATCTCCGATGTTGTGGTGGGGCTTTACTCGTCCCTTGGGAGGGTTTGGCAAGGTGTGTGTCAAATTTGGGGTTGGTTGGTTGGGTGGGAAGGAATGGAACAAACGGTGAAGTTGTTGGTAAGTGGCAAAGGATTTGATACGGTAGATGCGGAACATGTGGCTAAATGTCCTAAGCTTCATCGCGACGAGTCCTCTCGTGATATCGTTGACCAAAAATACACACCATATGCATGTTGAGAGACAATTCCACCTTTTTTGCTTGACAAGCAATAAGGAATTGGATCAGGTCGCTATTTCTTCTTCGATTTCCCCCCTCCGCCGCTTGCCTCATCTGCTCTCATAGCCGGCAGTTCCGGGAAGCACTCTTCCGGGCTGGACTTCGCGTGCTTCGATGCCACATGCCCCTCTAATTGTTTTGCCTTCGCGTTAACCATGAATGTTTGCTGCGGAGCAAAGAAAACGAATATCGTGTATGACTTAATCCTCGGCAACATCGTGACACTAGCGGGGATAGCAATAACTCTATCTATCACTCCATATCGATGAATAATATCGCTGATCCGAATACCAAAAAGTGAGCGAGGCTCAATCCAGCTTTATTTTGCATCCCATTTAATTGCATTCGTTGTACTAAATCCGATCGAGCTCATGGTAAGGGATACACTGACAGATAGACTAAAGCAAGTTTGTTTAGAAGGATACTAGATTTCGATGTGCGTGATTTATTCTCGCGCGGCAGCAACAAGCTACTGCCGCGATATATAACTGATTATGTAGATATTTGTTTTTAATTCAGTTCCATCCATGCTAAAGACTTGACACTATAATGCACGCAAGTAAAATCCGAGAAAATCCGGAAATAAAGATCACGGCGATAAATCGGCGACTCATGTTGAATAGTTTGAAACCCTAAATATACCCTCGACATAGTTGCTTCCGTTCCCGAACAGGAAATGGGAAACGGGAAATACACCCACCAGCAAGAGAGAAGATGGCGCGGGCGATACTGGTAAGGCAGTCGATAGTGGGCGATAATACAGCGGTATCATGCGGTCAGGCAAGACACAGAACACAAAACGCCGTCACTGTGAAACGCACCCTACAGATGCTGCACATGTGGGCGTTCTTGTTAGCGTCTTGTTTGGCTTTGTCTTCCTTACTTGTCGCGCTCTTCTGGCCAGCGGCCTTCTTGCGCTCAGCCTCCTTCTTTTTGAGCTGGATTTGAAGCTTGTTCATCGACATTGTACCCCGCGTGCGATGGCGCGATTCTGGCGAGCGGCAGAGTAGTGTATCACTGCTTCGTACATGTGTCGCGCGACGAGCGAATATATCTGTAAAAGTAAGAGGCGCGCCGCCGAAGATCGGCGGCCGAGAAACCGTACCGCGCTAGAAAGTATGTATGTGCAAGTGAAATCAATAGCGGGATTAGAGACAAAACAGAGGGATACTAGCGCGACTGGGAGGGCGGTCTGTCTTTTGCGCTTGACGGCTGTCTTCGCGTGTATGAGTCGCGCTGCGAGTGTGGGACTGTTGGATAGCTGAGTACGCGCGCGGATACAATAATTGTGGATAAAAAACTGGTGAAAGGAAGAGCACCGGTACAGTACGGTACTGGTGTATCGGAAGAAAGCAGTCACTACATTACGACAGTTACTTTCATGGATATAGGGCTTAATTATCGGTCAATTTCAAACCAATTTGTTTCATAAAAATATTATTCGCTAACTTTCTCCTTTGAAGTCGTTTGACGTACAATCGATTCAATGAGATGTTTGATTGTCGTAATTCTTCATACCGCCCCTCCATCCCCACCGAGTAGTGAGGTACTCCATAGGACGGCCCCAAAGTAATAAATTAAGATAGCAGTGGAATCCACTTCCTTTGCGATCATCAGTAAATTGCGATATAAAGTCATACAAATAAACAATACAAAGGATAGAAAAAATATAATACATAGAAACAGTAAAATGAATTAGATAGTAAAAGAGGCCGAAACTCGAAACCACTCACCTCACACACCGCCCCGTCCTTGTTCCGGATCCTCCGCCGGAGACACATCCCGACCTAAGCACGTTCCATATTTAAAACAGACCAGCTTTCACACATAAGCGCCATCATAGAGTCCCTCGCTTAGCAGCCGCCAAGATGAGCGGCCACCCTTTGTCGTTCTACCTAAAGATTGCGGCCGCTGGCTTCCTCGTACCTCCATCCCCTCCGCCCGCCCACTTTCCCACTTTCCCGCTTCCCTTTCGTGCCTTCACTTCCCGTCGCGCCCGTCGCAGCATACCGTCCCGAGAATTTTGTAACGTCGCTAAGGAGCTGGCTGACGGCTATGTGTTGGTTGTGTGCAGTTGGGTGGGGCGATGGAGGGGTTTATGCTGAAGACGGGCTTTTACAATATGTAAGGCCGCACTCGCACCGAATTATCGGTAACAGCACCTCATCAGTCGCACAGCACACCGCAGCGCGTGTCGTTGGGGGGTGTCGTTATGGACGATCTGGGCACTGTGATGGACTGCCGTTAGAGAAAATTTCTGCTGTGCTGCTCTATATTTCGCTGCGCTGCGCAGAGTGACGCGACTTGAGGCAGAGAAAATTGAGGAGAACCTGGAGCAGCGCGAGGAGTTCCTTAGGTGACTGCGTGCACGCGCGCGCGGGTGTGTATGTGTGTGTGTGTGTGTGTGTGTGTGTGTGTGTGAGAGAGAGAGAGAGAGAGAGAGAGAGAGAGAGAGAGAGAGAGAGAGAGAGAGCGTGTGCGTGTGCGTGCGCAAGTATGTGAGAGTGAGCTTGTGTATATGCGTAGGTGTGTGTGTATGTGCTTGTGTATGCGAGCCTGTGCGTCTTTATGCAAGTGAGTGTGTATAAGAGTGTGAGTACCAGAATTTTTGTGTGTGTGTGTGTGTGTGTGTGTGTGTGTGTGTGTGTGTGTGTGTGTGTGTGTGTGTGTGTGTGTGTGTGTGTGTGTGTGTGTGTGTGTGTGTGTGTGTGTGTATGTGTGTGTGCATGTGTGTGTGTTTGTCTGCGCTCGTTCAACGCAATGGGTAATCTACTTAGATGTATGCCAAATAATCTGTCCGTCTAATTTTATGCCATCCACACAGTACAATTCATATTGTGGCTGTTCTGTAAAGAGGGGGCAAGAGCAGGAGACGGTGCGTGAATGGGTCTGAACCTATGTTTTCGTGGGTTGGCGTGGCGCAGGAAGTTGCAGGAGCAGTACCAGCAGCAGCAGGCGTCCAAGGCGCAGAAGTAAATCGGAGCCGTGATCTCGAGCACTAGTTGTTAGTTGGGAGGGCCGTTGGAGGCGTTTCACACCTTCCTGCATCCCGGTGGGGAGGGGTTAAGTTTATACATGGATCAATTTCTGAAGGAGCTGGGCGGGGGTGGGGTCGGAGGTGGTGGCGGGATGGGGGGTGTGCCTGCGGGTGGGGTGATGCCGGACATGGAGAAAATGCTGGAGGGCGTCCCGGGGATGGAGGGTATGAAGAAGGAGGACATGATGGTACCAACCTCAACGCTCTCGTGGCCTTCTTCTACATGTCAATTGTTTCGCGCATAAACACACACGCACGCTGACACACACACACACACACACACACACACACACACACACATACACACACACACACACACACACACACACACACACACACACACACACACACACACACACACACACACAAAACAGGTATCCCACGCACACATACTCATTCAATTACTATCATGTACTCTCTTTTACACACACACACACACACACACACACACGCACATACACAAACACACACACACACACACATACACACACGCATACACACACACACACCTCCAACATCTTCATAGCGGCACTGACCTGCAACGGCGTTTGGTATACCCACATAGTCATCAAGACCTTAATTTGATGGGCACACCCTTATGTTACCATTTCAGACACTCTTATCAACAAGTGCACCTCCATCTCCCGTTCAAATACACATGCGCATAATCGAAGGCATACACGCAGAACTACGAAGATGCATGTCGTTCTTCTACTTCGAAAATCTGGTCTTTGAATGCCCCCCCCTTCCTGTGTCGGACAGGCTCATGCAGACAAACTGTGGAAATTTATGGATGAGCTCTCCAATGACCCAGAGGTAGGGCGAGGCGGCCGGTTTCGTGCATTTGACCCAGTCTAGATGAAGCGTCGCCGCGAGTTCATCCCCTTTCCTTCTCTCTTTCTCTTTGATATGCAAAGAAAGCTGAAAATCTCACAAAACATCGTCACGCACACATACACACACACACACACACACACACAATACATCTCTCTTTCTCTCTCTCTCTCTCTCTCTCTCTCTCTCTCTCTCTCTCTCTCTCACACACACACACACACACGCATGCACACACATACAGGCACTCATGAATTCATTCACCTGTGATTTACCGCTGTCGTATCGGAATCCAAAGGCGTATCAGGAGTTTTTGAAGAAACAGGCAGATGCGGCTGGGGTACCCCTTCCGGGTCAGGCAAGCCGCGACGCCCCCTCCCCGCTACCTCCCCCTCCCCGCGAGGCCAGCATCATCGTTAACGCGCGCTTCCAGCGCGCACCTCGAGCGCGGCCGCCGCTGATGTCCAGCGGCAGTGGAGTGGTGCTGGCAACGGAGGCACCCCCAATGGTGCACGCGGTGGTGGCGCTGTGGCGAGGAAGCGGGTTGGAGGTCGCGGCTGCGACTGTGGGCGGGCAGCCGCTGAAAGAGGCGACGCCGCCGAGTGACTGGACCGCTGTGGAAGTGCCGTTCAAAATGAAGCGCCCCGCCTTCGAACAGCGCACCACTGAGGTGTGTGCTGGGAGGGTGGGAAAGCGATAGAGTGATTGTTT
>JAPMLY010000651.1:0-177771 GCA_026401115.1 Tetraselmis chui
GAGAGAGAGGGAGAGAGCGAGGGGGGGGGGGGGGGGGAGGGGGGGGAGAGAGAGAACTGGTTGTGCCCACTGTAGTTTAGTAACAAAATGACAAAGCATGACGTCATTGTACCTGTACAACACCCGTATCGTATCAAATTGTGATAGTATAAAGTACAGGATCATCCCCTTCTGCACGATGATTATTTATAAGAGGTGTCACTTGCATGACAGCCCTAAACCCATCTCGCCGCGTTTGTAGTACCGAATCAAATGAATCAGAAAAGCTAAGGAATATGCGCACATACGAACAAAGAAACATACATCAAACACACAAATATACGAACCTGCATAATATCACGTAAGTATGACAGACGGGGAAATGTTTTCCGGGCGCAATTAAAAAAACATCTTTCAAGAAAAAAGCAACTGAACCCACAAAGCAAAAAGATGAAAAGAGAGAGGAACCCGAGCCCGAGGAACAATTCAACTAAAAGTAAGGCAGACAATTTACACATTCCGCTGCTGCCGCTCTTTGGTAGGACACAACCGCTGCGGAGGCGACACATGCGGACACTCAGAACACCCCGAGCATACGGTGCAGTTATGCTGGTGTCTATAACCCATATCACGCAGTGGCACGTGCTGGTCGCGAGTGACGGGCACGGCTGCTCTCTGAAAAAAGGCCTCGGTATGCCGATAATCCGCGGGGAAGAGATAATATGGAGGTGAAGAAGATTGCAATTGAGAGGAGTCGGCACATTTCGCTGAGATATCATCGGATCCGCTGCTCAGAGGTAAAGTGAAAGAACTCACGAGCCAAGCAAAACCCTGACCTCAAACCCTTTATGTATGTATTCATCCATCCATCATCGATGGTGTGTCTATTTGGAATATGTCATCGCATGAAAATCGGGCTGAGACAGAAAACATATGCGTGGTTGCCTCATCAATGAATCAGACTGGCACGCTTCACAAGTGGAATCGAATCAAGACCGGTAGTGGACACATGCAACATGTAACCCGAATCTTTACTTTCTCAAGCGGCCTTCGACCGCGCGGCATGAAAAAGCAGGAGGCGACTTTTCCGATGAGCAACACGTTCGTCTCTCCGTACTGTCGTGCCTCAGATGGCGCGAGTAAAGCAGGAGGCGATCGACTTGGGCCATACCTATCGTCACCCTTAAAAATCACGAAAAGAAAGGACGCGGGATAATTGCAGCTTTCCGCTCGCCTCCCTTTGCAGACGACCTCTGCTCGCCCCGCTTTGCAGACCTCTTAACATAATACTATATATATGTATATATATATATGTATATATATACATATATTATCTAAAGGCGACTTCCCAAGGTCGCTATAAGAAACAAGTATCTTCAGATTAATCAAAGAATAATTGTTAATGGCACGAAGAATTCGCGGCATAATCCTTAATTATTGAATAATATGACTACCGTACGGCAGTGTCGTACGGCAGACAATAATTAATCCGTAAGTTAAGTCGTTATATTTTACGTGGAAATACTTAAATTAACGCATTATTATGATATTTAAACGATGTGCGTAGGGAGCTGCTCAGAGCAGCGCTTAACATCTCATCTTTCGCGGATGGTGGCCAGCAAGTTCACCTAAGAACCGGCCGTAAACTGTGTACAGGTAAGAGACGAGCAGGGAGGGAAACCCTAACAACCCGGCACTTGCATGACAGCCCTCAGAGCAGCGCTGCTGCAAGAATAGGAATGCTAAAGAAGAGCCGACCTGCTCGTACAGCCATTTGTGATTTCGTTGTGCGCCACCTCCTCACAATGTACGCAAACTACTACTACAACATCCTTATCACCTTCCTTTGAAAGCATGAAATTTCTGACAAGAAAAAGCAGAGGAGGCCACCAAGCAAAAAAATTAAAAGAGGAAAAAACCTAAGCCCGAGGAACATGACGGCATGCCATTGTCACCTTCCTTTCTAACTAATCTTATGAATATCCTATCCTACTACACTCATTTGCTGAAACATGTGTGTCTGTCTGTCGGTCGGTCTGTCTCTCTGTCTCTCTGCCTGTCTGTCGGTGTGTCCACTTATCATTAGCTCGATTGGGTTTTGGTACTACCAATATGATTTTTTTATTTGGAATACGAATTATCGAGTTGGTGGTGTTCAGGCACTTATTGGAATTGGGATTTGTCTTAAACTACTGCGCATCGCCACGATGGGTACGGGAGCATTATTTTTGTGCTTGTAAATCCAGAGTGAGACACACAGGGTGTGTGTGCATAATTAAAAAAACAGAATAAGAGAGAAGAAAGTGTGTGTGTGTGTGTTTGTGTGTGTGTGTGTGTGTGTGTGTGTGTACATAATTACGTTGTGCGCCACCTCATTCCTTTTTTTTTCCTTTTTTTGCGCCCCCGGGATATGGGACTGACAGGTAAGCCGCACGAACCGGCAGCCTCTCTACATGCGGCGTTTAGCAAGCACGACTGAGAGCCGAAGTTCGAAACAAACCTCAAACTCATCATCGATCATGCTCCCGCCCGAGTAGGCGACGCTCGTGTGACCTCCTTATTCCCTCCACAAACGACTACAACATCGACGTCACGTTCGTTTCTACTAACGAATCTTATGCATATATATTAGTAATACGGGTCGCTAAAGGTATACATTTGGCACATTGATAAATACGGTGATGCACTTTACAGTCGGTGCTTAATCGTACGAAAAGAACGGGCGATATCCCTCTTCCCACGCACTCGCAGAGACGCCGAATAATCAGCAACCGAGAGAGGTCCATCACCGCCGTTTTGCACCTTATTGCCCGCATAAAATAAGGTAAAACGAGAGCGAGAGAACGCGATGCCGATCTACTCAAGTGTGCCCGGCGGGCTGTTAAGTTTGGGTAGTAATGCGCATCCCGAGGTGTCGTTGTATATACATAGCTAGATCGGGGAAACAAACATCGGAGCAGCGGCCAATAACGCACCAGAAACTGGATCCGCCCTTTGTACGACTCATCGCTATTCGTATACCTGCACAGGAGAGGAAGTGCGTGAGTGTGCCAGGCCCTTCAGGACTACAGTAGCAAGCAACCAGTCGATATAACAAGGACTGCAATAACGCCAGCAATAATGCAGCTATAGTAGTTGCACGGCGGAATGTGAAAGGGGCGATAGATTATTCGGCCTTGCCGGTGCATGGTTCATTGTGCGGCAGCAGCTCGACATACCAACCCGTCTCCTTATCCAAGGCGCTCCGTCGGGGTGCCTTCTCCACCTCGTGCCGGAGATAAGCCAGCCGAGCGGCGGCAATAACCGCAACAACAGCCAACGCTTTCAATACCGCCATATTTCTTCCCGCCGCTCCGATAGCAGAATGTGGGACAAGAAAACAAAGCGGTTTGAAACGGCAGGCGGTAAGGCGCTAGTGGTGCTTGTTGGACCGATGGCCACTTGGAGGATCTCGCGGCATCTTATTCGCGGGCGAGGGAGAGGTCGGGCTATTCATATAGTATTCGCTATGACTATCTATCTCTGACATCGATTTAATTACAAGACAGCGCAGAATATATTACCGGCTACCTGCCAGCGCCGATTCGCCAGAACATACCGCTACCCTCACCCTACCGTATTTATCAGTACCACCTACCAGCTACCTGTTAATTTTAGTGTCTATCCACCCGTGTCTAACTAGCCACCCGCCGTCACGTTGGGCAGGGATAGGGCAGTATGGGGTTGCTCTTAGGGCCAACCATAGGTCTAACACCTTAGGAGCCAAGGTTTTAACATAGCCGAGGGTGGGCGGGCGGCTTGGTGGCCATCATGCCGACCCGTGGGTACGAGGGGGTGAGTGAAAATCGAACCACCCGAATGTCTTTGTAATTCAAATTATCCGCCGGTTGTCACGATCCACCCCACTACCCGACGACACCACCCAACAAGCGACCCCGACCACCTACAACGGCCGTTTGGCCCACCAAGAGTGAAAAACCGACCCCCTAGCGATATTGAGCCATGCATGGGTGCGCTGTGTCACCCCTTCACGCGTCGCCTCCGCCACTCGGGGTAGACACACGCAGGCCGATCCGGTGAGCGCGCTTGTTGTTTTTCTCCCTTTTTTGCGACCAGCACATGCTCGTCCTCCCGATACCGACTCGTCCGTGTACCGCAACTCGACCAACAACGTAATAACTAGCTCCACGTGCACCCTCGCTCTGCGACACAACAATGTCGGTGCCATGTCTAGGCGTGCCAACCCCACCGTCGCCCCTTCAGATGCTGATCGCAACATGTTCGACCCCGCCCGACCACGACGTACGACTCACCCTTTACCGTTTGCCGGGCTCAACAAGACCCATCGCCAGCAACTATACGATCGTGGTGCTCATATCTGGAAGAATGAGCTTGGCGTAGGCTACTTGGAGGCCGGTTTGCGTGCTGCCGAGGAGGTTGTAGTTAGGCCCCGACATACTACAACAACTCCCTCAAGAACGGCATTTCGCGGCGCGTTTCCGCCCTATCAAAATTGATGAAGGCCATCGACATCCTCGGCCCAGAAAAAGGCGACGAGGAGAACGCAAACACTTTGGCACCCCACGACATCCCATGCCACACCATCTACGAGGCTGTTGAACAACGTCCGCCGCTCAACCCCATCTATGCTACCGCTGCTGTCCGTCGAGGTGTTGGCCGGAAAGGAAAATGTAGCATGAAGAGGAAGGAAGACCGCGTGACAGCGGCGGAGGACAAGGACAAAAAGATAAAGGGCGCTGACAACCACAAGGATTACAGGGAGGCGGTCAAGAGTGTGCTCAAGCGGGTGGTAGAAAATGCAGTTGAATGCGACCAATCTGTGCGTGCTCCGGCGACTCAAGCTCAGACAACGCTATTTAAAGATTACAACATTACTATTAGTCACTCATGGTGCCGAGCACTTATCTCAACATCTATCGAGACCAGCATACCTGTTCCAACTCCCCAAAAGACTGGCGGTACTCTAATCCCACTCGCGATTGAAGAGCGTGTCGCCATCGTTGTGCGCCGCGTCCGCAGCACAAAGCTCCCCGTTTTCCCTGACGATACGATGGCATGGGCGACACACCTGATAAAGGGGACAGACTATGGGCAAAACTTTGATGAAGGCCAAACATCGCGCCACTGAAGTTCAACTTCTACTGTTGGGCGGGGGGTCTACGCCAACCACTTCCGAGCAGCAAGGCAAGCAACCTCCGATGTCCTTTCCTCACCACCTGCAAGTGGAGGTGGACCGTGCCTCAGTTGGCCTAACCAACGTCAACCGGCTTGCCACCATGAGCAGGGAGGAGATCATGGAGGCTTACCTCTGGCAAGGCGACGTCTTCAACAAGATGAAGACCGTCCTCCACCCGACCGCCGAGCAAGACGAAGCGGACGACGACAACGTGCATGACGAGGGGGAGGGCAAGAGCGGGCGGGTAACCGCAAAGAATATCTGGTCATGCCAAGGCAACGCTACTAGCGAAGAGTCTATTGCGTTGAAACGCGCCCAAGACCTAGAGAAAAACGCAAGGCAAGCGAAAAGGCACAAAAAGAGGAGGCCAAAAACGCAAAAAGGCGCAAGGCAGTGGTCGAGGCTGTTACCCACGCCATCACCGTTCTTGAGACCATTGCCGCCCGTGGCCTCGGCACGGTTGATTCCCTTCAAGTGAAAGACTTGAAGGCAATGCTACAACACGACGACCTAGAAGCTCCGGAGGCTAAGGGAAGCAAGGCTGACCTTAAAGATAGGGTCCTCGCGTTGGCCAGCGTGAACCAAGCGGTAGCTAAATTCGCGGCCGAGCGAGCGACTCTTGCGCCCGCCGTCCCCGCCGAGACACATCAAGCGCAATGTACGGCCGCCCCCGCCGCCATCCACCCCGCCATGGCCGCCCCCGCGACCTTATCGCCCCCGGTAGACCTGTGGCCCACACTGATAGGTGAAGTCTCCGTGAGTGCCCTTAGCGAGGCCCACCCTAACTAGCGTAATGGGCGAGGTCTGGGCGCTGCCCGGGTATAGGTATAGGTGTAGGTATACATGTACGTACATGTAGTTTGCGCGGGGCGCGCGGCTAGTAATTAAATAATTGTCACGTTCGACCGCCCTACACAGCCAATTTTCCGGGCCCTCACATTGGCCGGAAAAACTATTGCATGCGACACTACATTAAATGGGTACGTGAGGCATCTCACAAAATATGCCATGCTAGGGTATGGTACTCATTAGCGGGCAAGGACCTGACCTTTGGGTAGGTTTTGTAGTCCATCATGACGGCCATGTGCTAGAAACTACATGTGCTAAACATGTACCCGCTACCCGTTAATTAAGGAATTTTTTTGTGCTGTTTCGCCCCCGAGAAATGGGACTGGCGGGTAAGCCCGCACCGGTCCCCTTTACGGCATCACTCTAAAAGCGGTGCGTCTTATCCTTACCTCGAGGTAAGTAACCCTTTAGGACGGGGGGAATGCCTCGCGCAACGCCCCAAGCCATGCCTGCATGGACACTTGCTAGCGGCAACCCTTTAGCCGGTGCAACCCCCGAGCACTTGCACTCTATGCTTTGCGCTCGCCCATCTAGCTTGCGCTATTGTAGTCTTGACTCTCGTAGTCGAGCATTATGTCAAGTTACATTGTCTCATGAGCACTCGAATTTCACGATGCACTTCCCCACGTTCTACTTCGCCGTTTGCCAACATGTGCAGTCAACCTCCGCTCCCGGAGCCGACGCTGTGTAGCTTGCCGTCAAACAACGTACAACATAACACATTCGAATTGCAGTTTCAGCCAACAAGTTTACGCGTCTAACACCGCCTTACTTGCACACCTTCAAAGTTAAAAAATTCCATCATATGTGCCCACGAATCAACAGTAGTCCAATCCCCTTGACGCTACCACGGCGACAAGGGGTGGCAAGGCGGCCCAAGAGACACATGTCGATATGATGAACGACGACCCGAGCTTCCCGAGCACGAGTTCGTCGACTTCGCCGCCTACAGCAAAGTCATAACTGTCGGCATGGAGCGCCCACCGGCCATCGCGCGACGTCGACGAGCCCCGCCTCTAGACATTGACGGACGACAATGCGCGTTTCATGAGAGACGAGAAATCCTAAGCCGGGTAAGACGAGTAAATCGACATAGGCTGCAATGCCTTCTTCGACGGTTGTCCCAACGTAACAATTGGCGAGGGTTTGTACGCGTTGTCAACCGGACCTCTTATATCAATCTATCGCCGGGGCAGATAGCAGCCGTTGTCCTCATCCGAGCGGATCATCGCACCCACACATCAACGGAGGAGGCCGCCCGTACTCGATTGGGCTTCCTCCGCCTCACAAAGGGCGGACAATCGAGCTCGGATTCGGACCGCGTGCTTGCCGAGCTCTCACACGAGAGCTTCTGCCGACCACGTCATGCCGCGGTCTCCGGCCCAATGGACGCGCTACGCCAAGCGCTCGTGGACCGAACGCTCGATGTCATTGTCACGTGTGCAGTCATGTAAGAGTACATTACATGATATTGTACATATATTCGTTACTAATCTAGTTCGTGCTTTTTCATCGGAAGGAACGTGCTATGTATTTACGGCGCTACTCCGATTTAGCGAGGGTATTGATGCGAATTGTAATTCCATTACCTCCCGGTACGTACACATGCGCACAGTTAATCTAATTAACTAGATGCGATGGTATGATTTCCCTAGACAGACAAGCCGCGTCGCTAGTCTATTCAGACCTTTACGAGAACCCTAGCACATGGCACGAGAACTCAGCGAGAGCACGTGCAATCTAGCTAGGTTGGAGCTATAAACGCCTAATGTAGTAGAGGGAGGTGACATAACATTTTTTTACAATTCTTTTTTCAATTACATTCCGTTGTTAAACACTAAACAGTCAGACATATTATACCTCTCTCTCTCTCTCTCTCTCTCTCTCTCTCTCTCTCTCTCTCTCTCTCTCTCTCTCTCTCTCTCTCTCTCTCTCTCTCTCTCTCCATGTGCACTTGTATCAGAAGTAGCAACAACAAGTAAGAGCAGATTTGTGTCTTTAGTTAGCTCTCGGAAAACTGCCTTTCACAATGGTTTCGGACCGTCTTGGATCTACGCACGCTTTCGTTGTTGCTTGACTCGTTCGACGCTGGTTGTTTGATTCGACATGGCTTCTATTGGACATGGTAACTACGTTGTGGTCGTACAACATGTCGGAGGTTCCAAAGCCTCAGACATTAAACTCGTATTACAACGTGAGCCCCGTTTTGGTAAAACTTGTTTTCATGCCGGTTCGATTTTGCTGATGTAGAGCATGTCGACGTGGCCATTCGCGAGTTGTTTGAGGAAAACGACTTTACCTTGACCGTCGACGATTTGACGTTGTTGAGTAGCAATCTTGTTCGAGTGCCGTTACTTGTTGGGAAGCACCAGCTCGTTTACGTTTTTGCATCATCCGTTCCGGTTCCTTACGTGACTCCTAATTTACGAACTCCTGCTAAGGTCGAACAAGCAGTTACTGTTCATGTAATCATTCATCTTGATGGTACTTATTACGTCATTCCATCTACGATTGATATTAACGGAATTTCTCTTACGCCTTCAAGGAAAGGGCTATTTTAGGAGACTCAACGTAAGTTCGAATTGCTACACTTTGGTTACGTTGCACCCTGGGGAGCCTTTCGAGGCGTTGTGATTTCTAAGCAACTTTTTTGCCCACGATGACACTTCGTTATCAAGGCAGCTATTTTTCTTCACTCGTCTTACGGCTGCCGACTCAAACCGTATGTGGATGTTAATCAAAGGCTACATTAATCAGTTGTGTGGAGAGACGCATGATGATTTACGCATGAGAGTTCCGGCCCCTACAACAAACTTTGTTGGTCGGGAGGTAACACTGACTGAGACGCAGCGTAAGGCTACACTTAACGCCTTATTCCAGTCAAGACAAGACGCACGTAAGTTGGAGGAGTAGTTGGAGATGCAGCCTCGACGCTTCGTCATGCTTGGCCTTAACGTAGACCCGTACAACGCCGTCGTATGGGTTACGTCTCAGTTTTCCGGACCCCTGAACAAATGGTGGATTTACCGTAAGGAGCCTGCTTCTATCCCATACACGTTTGTCTCTTTGGTAACATAGAATTGCAAGACGTCCATGCTGTCTAACAGTCGGGAGGACGCGATTAACGCCATCCTAGGACTTATGTCAGCTACACCCAGTTGTTTATTGACTTTTTACGGAGATCTCGACAGCCCCTTGCGAACGATCTTCAAAGTGTTCGCTTCATCAATGGACTAGCGAAGTTTCAGCTCCAAACTCAAGCCAAATCCCATCCTTCTCAGCAAAAAGGTTACATCAAGCCCTTGGTGGAGTTGCAAAGTTTCTTGAATGACCTCGTGACCGGCTCACCTCATTTGGGCCGTGCAAGGAGCGCACCTACTGTATTTGACAACCCTTGTGGTAGCCGACCTTCCAAGAAGCGTCCTATTGAGAGTCCACGGGTCGAGGGCACTAAACGACTTCATCGAGGCGAAAGATCTGGGTTTGGTCGAGGTCGTGGCCGTGGAGGCGGTCGTGGAGGCCGTGGCGGAAATTCTCCAAACATCGACCGAATTGATTTCAACGCCATTGCTGGAGCTTTAAACCCTTATTGGCGTAAAAGACAGCAAGAGGAGGGACTTTTCTGCAAGTGCCGCAAGAAAGGGCACCGTGCCTTCCAATGCCCGGAGTTGAAGAACAAGGAGCCGGTCGGCACGTTTAACACGCAGAAATGACGGTGGCATGGTTGCTCTTAGGGCGAGCATGAGCAGTTGGCTTCATCTAAAAGAAATGAAGATTTACGACGGAAGTCCCAACAACGGCTAGAAGACGCGCAATTAAACTCGATGACTATTAACGCGTTGCGGTTGAGCCTTGAGTTCGCTGATCTCGTTCGCGAGGGGTACACCCAAGACTCGTTTTATGGGGACGAGGGTGAGTGGACGAAAGGCAGTCGGATTGAAGCTAGAGTTGGGTACTTGTGGCGTCTCGATCGCCTTTGTATTCTGCGGAACTTTGAGTGGGATTGATATTTGAGGTGCACGACATTTCGTCGGTTGGTGACAAAGAAGTCTCTGGCACTCTTGCTAAAGCGCTCGACAGATTTGAGTGGAAATGAATTCGCCAAGATGTTAAAGATTTTGGTAGCGTTGCGTCGTGTGTCGACAAGCTAAAATTCAACCACATATGGCTGCGACTCTTTACTCCTTACCGGTTCCACCTAGACCGTGGCACTCTGTGGGACTTTGGAGCGCGACTCGACATGTCTTCCAGTCGACACCAAGAAACAAACGGTGTTACGGAGTGCGTCAACAACATGCTTCAGCAACTTATGCCATGTTCTTGTTGCTACGATGGATCAAACTAGACATACTTTTTGCCTCAAGTGTAATTTGCGTACAATACTACTCGCGCACTCGAAATTGAGTACGCTCCCTTCGAGACAAATTTTGGAGAGACTAATGAGGGGCCACATTACCTTATGTTCAACATGCGACCTTCGATTCCAGTTTCGCAAGACGCGACTAAGCGTTTAAAAATGTATCATGAGATTCACGCTTTGGTATGCACGGTGTTACATATGCACAAGGATGAAATGCAAGCTCGTTCAAAACCGTCGACAGTCCCGCACTTCGTTCGTGGAGACAAGGTGTCGGTCGTTACAAGAAACCTCTGCATGCGTGGACAACCTAATCGTAACTGCGTGATCGACATATGTGACCTTGGAGCAGATTTGGAAACATATTTAAGGATTACGACTATCAACGAGAATTCGCTCACGCTCGGTGTTTCACGTCAGCAATCTAAGACCCCGCTCTAAAACTTCGCTGCGACTTGCCGTCTCAATGACTGTTCCAAAATGAGACGAGGAGGAGTTCGACGTCTCTCACATCTCAACATGCTGCATTAGGTCGTTATTGAAATTGAAATTGAAATTGTTTACAACATGTACCGTATGCGCCGGTTTTTCACCAAAAGCCGGATGCGTCGGCTGCTGTCTCTGGGCCCTCCCAACTATGCCATACATGGAACTTACAAGTTAGGGCTAGACCGTTAACCACCTAAATCCAACCTCTCCAATGGGGGTCGGGGGTTTTACTCCCCCCCGGGGAGGTGTGCAAGAAGAGGCGAGGGCTGCGTGCATTTAGGGTCGTGCGAAGGGGCAATGTGCGGAGGCGCGGCGGGAGGTCGTGCGGGACTTGATGCGGTATATGAGTAGGAGGTGATGCAGCCATTGGACAGTATGCGTGTGGAGTTGTGCAAGGATGCGAGACGTGTCGAGGCGTGCTTTGGAGACGAGGTTATCAAGAGGGTCGGTGCGGGCGGTGAGTAGGGAGGTGAGACTCGTGATGGTGGAGGAGTGCGGTGTACCTGTGCGGCTCATGACGATGGGAAGTATGTCAACCACTGTGCCTGGCAAGTGGCTGCCGATGGCGTTTGCAAGGGGTGTGTATTTGGCATGTATGAGGTGAGCTGTGTGGGAGAGGTTGTTGTCCGTGCAGTACTTCCATTCCCCTATCTGAATCTTTTTTATGGATGCGTAACGGCGGCGACCGTTAGTGTGGCCAACGAACCGAGGTTCGAGGAGGCGGATAAAGTCGGGTTTGTGTGCGGGGGGTCGTAGCGCGGGGGGGGGGGGTCTCAGGTGGGAGGATGGCGGGACACGAGGTTAGGAGTCGGGTGAGAGACCTTCGTCAGCATCAACAAGGCGGGTGGGCATGTGGGTAGGGTGGGGTGGGTGACAGTCAAGCGGAGTGTGGGCAGGAGAGGGGGAAGCAAAGGATTTTATGGGTTTGTTACCGAAGTCTGCGGTGATGGTTTCCCAGCGTCCTCCGTTGTGGCGCTCCAATAGGGAGAGTAGGAGTTGCAGCGCGCTGTTGTGTCGGTCCTTTCTTAGGCCAGACATGGTGGGGCAGTTACCGGCCATGTGGCCGTTGCTAGTGAATTGGCCACATAGGGGGCAGCGCAAGGTGGGGTTATGAGTGAGTAGGCGGGTGTTGTGGACTCCCCACATGAATTCTTGTTTGTGTGTGAACTGGATATTTGTGAGGGTTGAGTATTTTTAGTGGTAAGAGAAATCGGCGCCGTCCTTCGCGGCGCGGGCGAGGAGGGCTCCGTGTTTGGTTGTTTGCGAGAGAGGTGTGTGTGTGTGTGTGTGTGTGTGTGTGTGTGTGTGTGTGTGTGTGTGTGTGTGTTTGGTGTTGTAGGTGTGTGCGTCAGCTTTGAGGTTGGTGTATCTGTGGGGTATGGGCTCCCCTAGGGTTTGTGGAATGAGGGTGTATGGCCAGGTCCAGTGGCCTATCGTGACCTCAGAATCTGTGGTGTATGTAGTGTCGGGTGGGTGACCATCCGCGACTAGGTTGGCGAGGGTGTCTGCGAGGTCGTTACCTAGGGAGTGGTTGTGGGCTTTGATTTTGCCGAGGTGTGTACGGATGCCTGCGTCGCAGCGGGTTTTAAGGGTGTGTGTGATGGGTAAGAGGGTGTCGCGGTGAATGTTGTGCCTGTAAGCGGAAGGGCAATTTAAGTATCCTTGTATGAGGCGGAGGGAGCACGCACTGTCTGTGAGGAGGTGGGTGCGGCCAAGTTGGAGGCCTATATCTATGCCAGCTAATTCAGCGCGATTTATTGTGTGTGAGGGAGGGGTAGAGGTCACCATGATTTTGATTTTGGTGTCCGAGGCGGGGTGGGTAGTTGCTGCTCCGAGGGGGGACGAGCTTCCTTTTTTCGAGCCGTCTGTGTATACAAAGTCCTGCCAGTTCCAAGCAAGAGTATTGCTGGTGGGGGGGTATGTTAGATGCAGGCGTTCCGGGAGGGGGTACGTGAGAGGGTGAGTTGGGTTTGGGAGGAGGTGATATATACCTGCTGAGTGGGGTGAGTAGGTGTCAAAGAGGTGTGGAGGTGGGGGGTGATGATGGGGTTGGGGAGGTGAGTGTCGTAGATAGATTCGAGGGTGTTGTGAAGTGCGGTCATGGCTGTGGGTGATGGGAGGGTGGAGAGTGCGAGGGGGTTGGCGACGAGGTATATGTCGACCATCCATCGTGTGCCGAATGGGGTAGGGGTGGGGTTGCCAGTGTGTTGGTCGGGGGGTAGGAAGGTGTTTGCGTCATTGGGGAGGGTGTAAAGGTGGTGGGTGTATGGGGAGTTGATGTATTTGGAGTGGCGGTAGGGTGTGTGTTCCCATCGGGGGAGGATGAGGATGGTTGCCATGGGTGTGTGAGGGGCTGCGAGGTGTGCGCTGGTGATTGCGTGTTCTATGGCTCGTCGCATGCATTCGTGGTCGTATTCGGGGTTGGCGATGTTGGTGCCTTGCCATGTGTGTGGGGCATTGCGGCCGCTAGACGAGAAGACTATATCTTCGGGGTAGAGGGAGTGGTAGGTGTGGGAGTGAAGGGATTTATTGAGGGGGTCGGAGTAGAGTTTTGTCTGTATGTGGAATGTGTGGCGGAGAGCTGTGAGTAGGTCTTCTGTAGTGGCCCATCTATTACGGGTGGTGGTGGCGGGTGTGGGTGAGTGGATTTCTGAGCGAGAGCCTAGGCGGGTGAGGAGGTGGTAGACCTCCTCTTCGAACGTATGCTGCGTGAGGTCGGGGCGGAAGAGTTGAAAGAGGTGGCGGACGCGGTGGCCGTTAAGGGTGGTGACCGTGCGGCCGTCGGGAGTGCAGAGTACGGTGGTGTCGTGGAGTGATGGGAGTGCGTGGATGGCGAATTTGCCGGTAGGGAGCATGTCGAGGTCGGGGTTAATGGGGTCATGGTTGAATGTGATTAGGGGGTGTGACCGGGGAGGGGGTCCGGGTTCTGGCAGAATGGGTGTGGTGGAGGGGACAAAGCCGGAGTTGAATGCGGTGAGGGCGGTGGGGCCGGAGGGAGTCTCAGTGATGGTGTCGTGTAGTTGTAGGCATGGGGCCCACTGGACTTCGTGGAGGCGGGTGAGGTCGTGTTGTTGGCCGCGAGCACACCACTCGCACTGCCATGTGGCGGGTCCCTGAGCTGGGCGGCATTGGGAATGTATGGCGAAATTCGGGCATGTGCAGCAGGTGGAGGTGGGTTTTGTGTGCATTGGGTCATGACAGATGGAGCAGGCGGTGGGGGAGGGGGTGGGGAGGCATACCGATGTGGGGGTGGAGGAGATGAGGCGGAAGCCGTCGTCGAGTTGTAACTGAATGTCCCATTCCGTGAGGTGTTCCGGGGCCCATTCAACCATGTACTGCGTTTGGCCGTATTATGTGTCCTTGTGTTTGGAGATGATACGCGTTACGTCGCTGGGGGGGTAGTGGTGGTCCGAGGGGGTGAGGTATTCTGTGTCTAAGTGTGTGGTGGGTGCGGTGGGGGTGGGGTGAGTGGTGCGGGAGGTGTAGATGCCGGATGAGAGGGTGGGGGGTGAGCGAGGGAGGTGTGGAGAGAGGAGGGGAATCCATGAGGGGTGTATAGTGGTGGGGGGGATGCTTGTTTGGTAGTGAGGCCTGTGAGGGGGAGGCGGTTGTGGATAGTATCGGAGGGTTCGGTGAGGATTGCGGCGAGGAGGCGGATGGGATCTGAGAGTGGGGTGGTGGACCTCGTGAGTGTGGCGATGGACTTGCATGATTTGAGGATGAGGGAGGATGAGGTGGCTCTGAGGAGGACTTGTGGCCACGTGGTGATGTTATTTTTCCAGAGGGGGGTGAGGCGGGGGAGGAGGGAGGCGTGTGTTTTGCGGGGAGAGAAGTCGCAGTAGGCTTGCTTATATGTGTGAGGGTCGGTGATGTGTGTGGCTTTGTCCCGGAGTGAGGCGAGGAGGGCGTTGTCTTGGGTGGTGAAGTGGGCGCGGAATGTGGAGGCGATAGGGTTGGTGAGGGAGAGTGGAGGGATGTTGTGGAATAGGGTGCCCGCATCGCGCTGAGCTCTGACTAAGCACTTGAGTGTGGGTGGGGTGTAACAGGTTGACATGATGGAATCCGAGGGCCAGTGGGAGTACGTGGTGGATAAGGTGCGGATGTGTGCGCGGGCCATGTGGCCTCTATAGCCTGAGTTGTTCATGATTTTATGTAGGCAAACTGTGAGTTATGCGGCGTGGGCTTTGAGGGAGGGGAGGCCGTATCCTAGGTCTGAGGTAGGGCGGTGAAGGGCGGTGCGGGGAAGGTTACGTACCGAGGACACGGCGGAGCGGAGTGCGCGGCAGCTTTGTCCTTCTAGAGTGTCGAGTTGGGAGTCGGTGAAGAGGCCGAGCTGGAGGGTGAAATGCTTTCCGATGAGGAGTCCACGGATGACCCTGATTCTGCGGGATTGTGTTAGTGGGGAGGTGGAAAGGGTGGTGATGAGGGATGCAGTGGTATGTTTGAGTTCGTGCCAGTGTTTGGTGAAGTTGAGGGAGGTGTTCAGTTCTACCCCTAGGACTCGGTATGTGTCCTTGGGGCCAATGGAGGGAATGGGGGCCGGGTTGGAGTTGAGGGTGATGAAATGGGTTTGCAGGCGGGATGCGAGGAGGGTGGTGTTGGCGAGGGTGAGGGCGTTGCCTGTGCGCCAGAGGGCGCCGGTGATGCAGCATTTGCGGATGTTGACGGTCATGCCCGTGTAGGCGCTGAAGAGGGAGAGTTTCCTGAGCTGGATGGTCATGTTGGGGGTCGAGCCCGTGGCAAGGCTGAGGTCGTCAGCGAAGCCGTGTCCTGGGTATGTGGCTGTGGGTTCTGTGGGGTCGACGTTAGTGGCGGGGGGGGCCTGGGCGGTAGCCCCGGCTTCCCACCGTGAGCCAGCGGAGGAAGGGTTCGAGGAAGAGGGTGAAGAGGAACGGGGAGAGGGTGTCACCTTGGACGGTTCCGCGATTAATGTCGATAGAAGGGGTGGGGCCATGTGGTGTAATGTAATCTGTGGTGGAGACCCCGTAGAGGTGTTCGCAGGTGTCGACAAAGGTGGGGGGCATACCGAGTTTACGCATGTGTTTGAACATGATGCGGTGGTCCGCGGCGTTGAAGGCGCCTTTGAAATCCGCGTACATGACGTAAATGTCTTTTTTGTGCAGTTTCGCGTCCTCCATCGTCATAATGAGGGAAGAGAGGGCGTCGTGGATGCTACGGTGTTGACGGAAACCGTCCTGTTGGTCGCTGAGAATGCCGTGGGTTTCGGCGTATTTCGAGCATGCATCTTTGATTAGTGTTGTCCATAGTTTAAGGAGGTTATTCATGAGGGCGATAGGGCGGTAATTGTCGAGGAGGGAGGGGTCGCGTTTTTTATGTAGGAGGCATGTTGTGCTGTGGCACCAATCCGGAGGGGTGTAGGATTTGTGGGCGCGGAGGGAGAGGAGAGAGAAGAGGGCGGAGCGGGTCGCCGGTGGTAGGAATTTGATTATTTCATTGGGGATACCGTCGGGGCCGGGGGCTTTGCCGGTGCCTAGGGAGTTGAGGGTTTTAGCGAAAGTGTCACGGGTAATCATGTCGGCAAGGGTGAGAGAGGGGTCACCGCGGGGTTCGATGGTAAAGTTGTCGGGGTTGTCGGGGAGATCCCACGGGGGGGTGGGCAGTTCGTGCGGGGTGGCGCGGTCGAGTTCGGTGGCGAAGTGAGAGTGTACCGCGTCAATGACGTCGGAGGGAGAGGATGCGGTGGTTTTGTCGGGTCTAGTAATGCGGTGGAGGGTGGAGGCGGTGCCGGCGGGGGGTAGGAGGCCGCTTTTAATTTTCAATCGGCGGTGGGCGAGTTTGGGGCAGGTGTCGTAGGCCGTATTGGCTCGGGCTTTTATTTTCTTTAGCTTATCTGTGGTGGTGGCGTGAAGGAGCTCGCGTATGCGTGCTTGGCACTGTTGTTTGATGGCGACATGGGAGAGATGTTCGGTTGTGTTTAAGAGGGCTTGGGCGAAGGGGAGGGGGCCGTTGTTCTTGCTGCATTTGCGGAGTTTGAGTATGTGAGTGCGGGTTTTCTTCGTATGCCAGGTAGGGTCAAGGGATGCTTGGGTGGGCGGGGTTTTTTGGCGGGGAGGATGGGCCAAACTGTGGCTGCGTGGTTCATATGTTGGGAGAGGAGTGTAGTGAATTGTGAGGCTAGGGTGTCGAGGGTGTCGGGGGAGGCCGAGGTGTGTGAGGTGTTGATAATTTCTGCGTGGAGGGCGGCCGTTTGGTTGATGAGGTCGGGGGTGCTGGATTGGTATGCTTTTATATGGTCGGGTGTTAGGGGAAGTCGAAAGTTGAGTTTGCGCGTCGTGTGATGTGTGTGGGGGTGGGTATGGGGAGGGGGGGGATGTGCCATGAGGGAGAAAGGGGCGGGAATGACGAGGTGGATTGCAGAGTGGTCAGAGAAGTGGGAGGGGGAGGGGAATATCGAGCAAGAGGACGGTGGGAGGGAGAGAGGTGAAGGGGGTGTGGAGAGCTAGTGGTCAAGGCAGCCCCCGCTGCGGGGGAAGGTAGGGATGGGGTTGTGGAGGGGTCGGAGGTGTGAGTTTAGGAGGGAGGTGAGGGCAGGGTGGCATGTACATGTGGTGGTGGTTGTTTGGAAGTCCCCTCCCCAGAGGGTGCGGTGGCGCGGGTGGTCGTCAGCTAGGCGGAGGCCCCATGTTGCAGCTTCGGCATATAGGCGGGTCAGTTGGGGGGTGTAGAGCTGGGGCATGTACGTACCTATGAGGAGGTAAGGGGTGCCTGAGTGGGGAACGATTTTTAGTCCGGCGATATGGGGGATGAGGTGGGGGGGCGGGGTTAGGACAGTGGCAGACTGGAATGAGGCTCTGCGGACCGCGAAGAGAACGCCTGCGTTGGGTAGGGGCACAGGTGAGTAGCATGGTCGGGAGCTTTTGAGGTGGTATTGGGGGAGGGCTATGCGCCAACGGGACTTGTGGGTGTCGTGGTTGGTTTCGGTGAGGATTAAGACGTCCGGTCGGTGGGAGGTGGATTGGTGTTCAACATCCATAATGGAGGTGTGTAGGCCGCGGGTGTTGAGGGTGATGAAGTGTAGTGGTTGGGATGTGTGGTGTGGGAGGATGGGGGAGGGTAGGGAGGGGGTGGTGCGGGGGGGGTCATCGGGGGGGCGTTCGACGGGTGGAGGTTGGTTAGGTCGTTACTTGGACGGAGAGGCAAGTATTTACTCTTCATGGCGCACTTCCGCGATGACGGCATTCCACATGTCTAGCACCGGTTGAACGAGGTCCATCATACTACAACGTTACTACAAGATTTCTTGGAGACGCCCCAATGGTACAATTTTGCCAAGACTCGGGTGGACATTGACTTCATGCACGCTCATCCAGCGCACATACCTAAGTCCCGGTAAATTCTTCAATAACGGAGCCTAGACCACGAAGGTCAGCCCCCCGACTGGCCTTAAGATTTGTCAAGAAGGGGAGGGTGCGAGTGGGACGAGTGCAATCATGCATCAATACATTGCCATACATTGTACAAGTACTCGTTACTAACTTGATCCGTACTGTTCCTTTGGAAAGACGCACAACGTGGGTACGTCGCTACTGTAATTTTACTAAATGGTACTTATGCGCATTGTAGTGCGTGTACCTTCCGGTGCGCACAAGTACGCATAGTTAATCTAACTAGCTCGGCGACGCGTCGGTATGATTAAATGCGACTGACAGACAAGCCGCGTCGCTAGTTTGTTCATACCGCGACGAAAACCCTAGCACTTGGCACGAGGACTAAGCGAGAGCAAGTCCAAGCTAGGTGGGATGGAGCTATTTAAGCCTAGTGCAATAGAGGGAGGTGATATAATTTTTTAACAAATCCTTTGTTTGATTACATTCAAATGTTAATTTGTAAACAGTCATACATCTTTCCAATTTCTCTCTCCATCTGTACTTTCACCTGCAGCGGCAGGAGCAAGCAAGAACAGATGTGTGTCTAAAGTTAGCTCTCAGAAGGCTAAATGTCACATAGTAGTGATGATCATAAGGAAGATTATGCATGCCAAGCAAGTCCGAGGCGACAAGATTAGCATCGAGCTTAGCATTTTGGGCCTTCTAGCCATGTAATCGTTTATAGTGTTACTGCCTTATCTACTTCCTCGTCATTGAAGCCAACAAGTCGGTAGGTAGACTCAATGTTGTACACAATGATGCTATAGTGCACGAATGTTGTAACGCGTACGTACATCTATCTACCTCGTCTTAAGCAACTATAATTTAGTACTACTTAATATGAAAGTACCCTTTAGATTGAGAAAATGACCCTGCAATATGAAACGACATCCAGCAGAACGACCTGCAAAACAGACATAGCACAGCAAACATGTCATTTGATAGTTCAACATCTCATCTTCCTTGCGAATGATGGAATTTATGAGATACTGAGTCATATATTGGCTATGCTACTGGTAGTTATTTATATTAGCTAATCATATATGGATAAAATTCCCTGGTACAGGTACGGGTACCAGATTGCCGAAATGTATATACCAATAGTCAGCAGAGAGCATTTCAATCCGCGGGAATGAGCCACCGATTCGTCATATGCATCCGCTGCACGCGGCGATAGACGCTGGCGCGTACCGTGTGAGGAGTCGAGGCCTGGCGTGACGCATGCCGGCGGAGTCGCAACGTCGCAAGCAGTCCTTCACAACCGACGACTCACCCGGGCTTTGCACTGCATCTGTCGAGCAGAAAGCAGGAAGTGCCAAACTATCTAGCTCTCGATCGTCGCCATAGAAAATTGTTGATAATTCTCCGCACGCGTCGCGCGTGTTCCGCTGGGTGATATTAGGACAAAAATAAAGGAAGCGGTACAACAGTGAACTTTCCGTAGTTTTGGCGGGAAGTGCTGACCGTCAGACCACTCTACTCCTCTCCGCCGCACGCCCCGTATCCCTTGCTCCTGCAACGCCGGGTGAACAGTTAGACGCAACGCGGGTGAGCCAGAAGGGGTGGTCGCCATGGGTGCTCAGAATGTGCAGAAGGTAGCGAGCATCCGTTCCAAGGCGAAGGTGAGCCGCGATACGGTTCTGAACGCCAATACAAATAACAGTACGGCGATACAGTTTACGTTATTGACTATCGACCTCGGCGGCGTGCCTCTCCCAACGCCGCAAACACCTGCGACAACTATTTTCCAATTACGGAACAACCGTGCTGTAGCTTCATCCCTTAGGCACCGCCGGGTCACCTACGCAGCTGGCGTGAACTATCAAACCGAGACGCTGCTTTCCACAGCGGTTATATGCGGCAGTCGAGTTTTTCTCCGTGCTGCACTCTTATTCAACTGTTCACAGCACGGAGAAAAAACAGCGGCGTTTCACCTGAACTTGCGCCCTTTATGGCGACTGCAGGTGGCTGTCTCTGATGATGACAGCACTACGCTGCGCGTGGCTGTGAGGGTGCGCCCGGTGCTGAAGTCGGGTGTACGTGCTTCGGAGGCAACGCAGAAGGACATCATGAGGGTGGCGGGTGGCAACCAGGTGCTCGTGCTGGACCCGGATGAGGAGAAGGTACGGCGGGATGAACAGCGTGCAAGGAGTGACAGCCTCATACGCATGATCATGCTGAGCACAACACATCCACACCCTCAATGCGCAGAATCGGTGTGTGTGTGTGTGTGTGTGTGTGTGTGTGTGTGTGTGTGTGTGAATGTAATGCATGTCAAGTTCATCATGTTCGTGCTGTGATGCCATCAGTCAGCCAGCGGAGTTCATATGGTAGCATTTGATTGGCTGCTTAGAAGGGTGTGTTGGGGTTTCAACGCTTGTCGTGTTTTGGCAAAGCTTCAGCTCTAACTGTTCGCAGTCTCTCTGAAACTGCTGCCCATCTGCTGCCTTGGAATTTCAGCTCTATCTTGACAAAGTGCAGGGGCGCACCAAGGAGAAACAGTATGCTTACGACGTCGCGCTAGACCAACGGGTGAGGCTCAATCCTTCGACTGCTATTTCTCTGCATCAGCTTCTCAGTACTTCTCAGTAGATTCACATGTTTGTCCCATCTATCCCCACGACTGCATTCCGATTTTGTGTCATTCTATTGAACCAAGCAAGACAGCTCGGTGTATTGCAATCCATTCACCCTTTAGACCAATCATTCCTTTGCAGCTGTCAAACTGACTCGTTACATTGCGTGTTAATTAACTCTCACACTTACTGCGAATAATTTTTATTCATGTTGTCTATTTACTTTTCCAACCGCTCTCTCGGCCCTCTTCTCACTGTGCCATCACTTCCCGCCGGCGCCGTGTCCCAACAGTCCACCAATCTGGACGTCTACACCAAGACCGTGAAGGACATGATCCTGGGCTGCATCGAGGGCCAAAGCGTGACGGTGTTTGCGTACGGGGCGACGGGGTCGGGGAAAACGCACACTATGGTGGGGCGCGAGGGCGACCCGGGGCTGATGGTGCTCAGCCTGGAAAGCATATTCGACGAGCGCAGTGGGCTGCTGGTGGGGGAGGAAGTAGGGCTGACGGCGTCCTACATCGAGGTTTACAACGAGGTGCGCATGTTGCATCGATGCTCTTTTTCTATTTGATTATTTTCATTTTTTCAGCCCTTACGAGTTACGTCCATACAGTTCAAAAGCCGTTGGGGTGCTTTTCTCGGCCTGCAGGTAGTTTATGACCTTTTGGTGCCCAACTCGGGCTCGCTTGATCTGCGGGAGGACCCCAAACTTGGCGTGTGCGTGGCGGGGATTCGGCGTCACGAGGTGTCGAGTCCCGGTGAAATCATGCGACTGCTTCAGGAGGGCAACAAACGGCGCAAAACGGACTCGACTGGCGCCAACGCGACGTCGAGTCGGTCGCACGCGGTGCTGGAGGTGCGGGTGGCGCGCAAAGCGAGGGTTAGCGGAGCCAAGGCGCCCAAGGCGATGCACGGCAAGCTCTGCATGGTGGATCTTGCCGGAAACGAGCGTGGCGCAGAAACTAACAATATGGGGCAAAAATTGAGGGACGGCGCCAACATCAACAAGTCACTCCTCGCGCTGGCCAACTGCATCAACGCCCTCGGTAAGGCGAGCAAGGGTAAGGGCGGCAAGCCCTACGTACCATACCGCAACTCGAAGCTGACTCGACTGCTGAAGGACGGCCTGAGTGGCAACTCCAAGACGGCGATGATCGCCACCGTGAGCGCCTCCGCGGATCAGTACCACAACTCTATCAACACCCTCAAGTATGCGGACCGTGCCAAGGAGATCAAGACCAAGGCGGTGGTGCAGCGGCCAGCAACGCAGCGGCGCGTTGACGTGGAGCCCAACGTGCCCGACCAGTATCAGAGGATCATCAACGACCTGCAGGTGAGGGGGACATGTATCCAGCTAGTGGCAGGCGTAAACAATGAATATCATCCGTTATCATGCCCTCTGAGTCTCTCTGTCTCGCTCTTCCGCTGTGGCTCGAGTAGCTAACATACTTATGACTGTTGCCGGTATTGATGAATGGTATTGTGAGACACAGGATATTCATTGTGCTGATCTGGGATTTATCTCGTGTGTTGAGTATTTCCACAGAATATGCTCACGGTAGAATGTATGTGTGTGGTGTATGCATTCCGATGATCGTTGTGCAATGCAACGTTTAACCAGTTTGGGCGTATCTTGCATCATATTATATCCCTATTTTGTTTTATGTGAAAATGGACATGTAAACGGGACTTGCATGTGCACGACACGGGTGTTATGAATCCAACAGTTTGGCAGCTCAGTGTTTGCACTGAATGTGCAACTAAACTTGTGTTGGGGAAATGCCAATTTCATTGTCGGAATTTCAGGTTGCACCCTATCTTTGTGTTTGTGTTACGCATATCTTTGACCTGCATATGCTAATTGCCAACTGTAGTGGTCAGTGTGTCCGAAACACTTGAGATTGGATCTTACCATTTTGGCGCTCTGTTAATTGCGGAATCACGGTGTTTTATGGGAATGGGTGTGGCATATGTTGCGATTCGGAATGGCGTTGGGACTGCTTGTGGTACAGGTGTCGTAGGGGATAGGGTGGGATGATGGTAGTAGCTGACCAAAGCATGTTTTCCCTTCTCTGCAGGGTGAGGTTCAGACGCTGAGAGAACAGTTGGAGGCGAGCGAGCTGGATGCCGCGCTACCTGCCATCCCCGAGACAGCCACGTTGCACAGAGCGAGCGAGCTGGACCGGATGAGATGGATCAACCGTATGAGCGCCGATATCGGGGCCAACAGCGAGGAGCGCATCAACCTGCAGAAGGCGCTGCTGGAGCTGGAGGACGCCTCGGTGTGCAACCGAGCGGAACTAGAGCAGCTGGAGGAGTATGTGCAGGTGAGCTGCGGTGGCAAGACGCCCTCAATTCCTCAGCGCTGCGTGTACATGCACAGCTAGGCGCGAAGACGCTTGAAGCGGGGGTCACTGGAGGTCGACTCCTTATGGAACGGGATTGGAGCTATTGCAATGAGCGCGACACACACACACACACACACACTCACACACGCGCGCGCGCGCACGCAAACGACCCCCCCCCCCCCCCCCCCCCCCCCCCCCCCCCACACACACACACTCACAACCCTCGTAAAACGTTGGACAATATCATACGTTCATAAAACAAACGCATGCCAAAGTACCACACACTGTGTAGGAGCTCGGATGTTCTCACACGTTGAGCTTCTTGTTGCTTGTCCTGTGCAGTCCGGAGGACTGTCTCGTGCGGATACGGTTGCAGCTCAGGAGCGCATCAAAGACGTGCTGGCCAGCATCAAGGAGTACGACGCGGAGGGCGCCGCCATCCGAAAAGAGATTGACGCGAACGAAGTGCAACGAAGGCAGCTGCAGGCGGAGATCGACGTCGCCACGAGCAACAACACCGACGCTCCTTTCCTTCAGGTCCGCTACCCTCCTCCCTTTCGTTTTCTCACATTACTCATATTCTAGCGAGTTTTTCTTGGCCCTCCTTTTCATCTCCCCGTTCTTCGCCTTGTCATAAGCACCATAGCTTGTTGAATCGGCAACCTCGGAATCACCTGGTTGTTGGGCTTCACACCCCTGACCTATTTCATTCCCATCATTGGACACACACGTTCTGAGAAAAAGGGAAGATAGGCAGCTGTGTTGTGGAGCTGAGGTCTGTGTTGCCGCGTTGTGTGTGGCAGATGGTGATGTCGTTCCGCATGCAGGCGCTGAAGCTGCAGGAGCAGCAGTTTCAGACGGCGGTGCGCGATCAGATCATATTTGAGCACCGCGCAGTGATCAACAACCTGTGGAGCGTGATCGAGGGGTCGGGGATGAGCCGCGAGGATGTGGAGGCGATTGGGAGGCAGCAGGGGTTGATGCTGGACGGCGTCGGCTCCCACCTGCACAGCGTACCCGGAGGTACGCTCCGCTTGGGCGGTGGTGGTGGTGGTGGGATGGGCGGCGGGACGGGGATGTTCAAAACCATTCGACAGGCGGGCAACCGTGCGCACGCGAGGTACGAGTTTTGGCGGAAGCGCGACGCACGGGTCAATCAGCAGGGCGGCACCACCAGCGTGGGAGTCAGTCGCATCGGTGGACTGTTCAAATCGATAAAGAATTTCTGGAGTGGGAATGGGTCGGGGGCCACCACCAGGCGCGGGGTCGCCACCCGCAAAGTTGCGGTCGCCCCCTTTTAAGGTTAACTGCTGTCTGAGGAGAGACTGAAATGATGTCCTCAAGTGGCGTACGGCATGGGTGTCATGCGACCGCGGTGAATGATTTCTTGCTGTTTGGATGGCAGTTCGTCTGACCAGGCAGCGCTTTAGTTGCGATTTGTTGGGTGTGTAAATAGTTCCCCCCCCCCCCCCCCCCCCCCCCCCCCCCCCCCCCCCCTACTTCTGTTTCCTTTCTCTCCAATTTTGAGAAGCACAAATCGTCTGCTTTCATCGCAAGTATGATTGCATAAGTAGAAGTGTACTATTCATAGGGTGCCATCTCAACCGCTGGCACTGCATTGCAGACGAGAATCACGAGTGTGTGTGTGTGTGTGTGTGTGTGTGTGTGTGTGTGTGTGTGTGTGTGTGTGTGTGTGTGTGTGTGTACGTGCATGTGTGCGTGTGTGCATGTATGAGTGCGCGCGCGCGTGTGTTTATGTATGAGTGCGCGCGCGCGCGCGCGCGTGTGTGTGTGTGCGTGTGTGTGTGCGTGTGTGTGTGTGTATTTATGTGTGGATGTGCATGTGTGATATGTGTGTTTGTGTGTGTTTATGTGTGTGTGCGTGTGTTTGTATGTGTGAGTGTGTGAATGCGCGCGCGCGCGTGTGTGTATTTATGTGTGAGTGCGCACGCGCGCGCGCGCGCGCGTGTGTGTGTGTGTGTGTGTGTGTGTGTGTGTGTGTGCATACTTGCATACGTGCGTGCCGCATTATCAGCCCTGCAGCTAAAGTGGCTCAATCAACTAGATGTGACATCGCGTCGGATATTTCCTCTGGCAACGCACATAATAATGCGAAAGGTCTTGGAAGTTTCATTTCGTATTCATATTTCGGAGAAAATGTATTTTTCTCAAAGTGGTATTGAACCTCGAGCAGCTCTAACTCGCCAGCGGCTCCGAAACCCAAGTGGTGTGAAGTACACAAAACCTGAGTCGGCTGATCCAAAACCACAATAAGCCGAGAAAAAACGCTTCAATTATTGCTGCAACGTCAGTACAGCCATATACACAACAGTATTTGCCAACATAAATGAATGTACGCCAACGTATTATGTACTCCCTGCAGCCATATTCACCCGCATAATGTAAGTTGTTGGTGCGACATCGGAGAAGTGTCTCCGTCGTTGTGCATTTTGTACACACCGACATTGCGCCGGGCGGATTATCTGCCGGCTCGGTCCCGTGGATATAGCGCTAAGGGCGTTGTCTCATTTGTAAACATGTTTTCGCGGACACAATTTTCTATTCACATGTACACTCTTCCCATAAAGTCCGTTACTAGTGAAATAGGGCCTTTCGCGTAGGGCGGGTGTTCACCATGTAGGGTTTCTAGGGTTTAACTGTACTTTAGCCCGTTGAAAAGGCGGGCCGATACTTGTGTTGACGGTGAGGCTAAGGGGGAAGCGGGGCACAAATGGGGCCCGTCACAGCTACGATATGACGTATTAGGGTTTGCGGCCCAACCCCGATTTCGGGGTATACCCTGATTCGGGCGCCCCGGAATTCGGATTTGCCACACTTTGGCTCGTGAAAAATCCCGAAATGGGCGGCACGACATGCGGTTTTTATGATCCCAGCATGTTGTCCGCAAACATGGGAGCACGTGGGTGTGATGTCATGTGCCGTTAATATGCTTGACATGGGTGGGCTCGGGGCCGGAAAACCACAGCTTGGGAGGCTTAAAAAACTTCGCCGTACAGTGTCCGATTCGAGCAAACTAAGTTGCAAATGGACGCCCTTCCCCCAAGTAAATGCAAGTCATCAACTTAATTTACGCCTACCGGCCGGGTTTCGCGTCAAATCCACCGTCCGATGTCATCCAAGCCCTCGTACAGCCAAATAAAGCTTTTAGGGTTTCAAAATCTGCCACATTCGCGCGGGGCTAGCAACCCCTAGACATGTGGTACCCGCATACCCGCTCCGCTAATACGCTCAACAATCAGCGCTCTATATTTCTTCTACTCACGGCGTTGCCCATTTCATGCCCCATGATGGCATGGTGCCGTGCCCTTTGCCGCCGGCCAGATGAAGGCCCCTGCTAGGGTACTTTGAAAGCTCCCCGCCATTTTTCACGCCCGGCGATGCGCAAGTTTCTAAGGCCATCGATCCGCGCGCCATGGTGCTTACACTCCAAGTCAACTGCCCCTCAAGCCCAACATGCCCCCAGCCCGTGCTCCTTGGTGGTATTTCCGGGCACGTGGCAAGAAAAACCAATGCACACGACATGCCATTCTCGGTGTCGCCGCTTTGTAGACGGCCGGGCGCAACACAGTCGGCGGATACTAGTGCAACTGTGCAAACTAAGGCTAGGGATCAAGTGAATTTTGTCGATGTTGATGGTAATGATATTTTGCAACGTCGATGTTAATGGTATTGATATCTTTGATTGTCGATGTTGATGGTGTCGATAGTTTGGGATGCTGACATCGAGGGCAATTTAAGCCGATATTATCGCCGATGTATCGATATTTGGGACGATATATCGATACATCGGGCTTAGATAATGAGTATTTTACAATTGTTTTGATAATTGATGGCATTGATGTTAGCACTACTGCCATCGTGTCGATGTCGATGTCGCAACCTATCACATCGATGGCACTATCACCAGGTGATGATGATACTATCGACGATGCATCGATGGCTGATCCCTAGCCTTAGTGCAAACATGCTGAGAACCCAGTGTCGAGTAGTCTCCCGGCTTGTCGCGACACTACGTGTGCCGAGCCACGCATAGAGGCGTGCATAACCTGCACATGCACGAATTTCGGCCCGCAAAATATGGGCCGAAAATTCAACGTGGGTGCCCACAATAACTGGGGCGTGCCGGCAAATGTGCTCACGTCAGTGAACAACGCGCCTTGGTGTGATGTTCAAAACTCATTATTCTACCCCCCAATCGAGTTGCATGGCCATCGCGGCAGTGCGTGGCGGGTAATTAAATACGTGCCGCTAGTAACGGACTTTATGGGAAGAGTGTACGTACCTTAGAACGCGACCGTCTTCTTCCGGCACCCCGCACGAGGAGTGCTTCGCCACTCATGCATGAGTTGCGCTTCTTGTTTGACAAGTTTATGGCAGACGTAGCATTGTGTCCCGGTTGTTGTCGGAGAGCAAATCGTTTTAACGTGTAGGGTGGTTGGATTTTCTTGACCTTACGGCTTGTATATCTTTTTCAGTCTTTTATTTTCATCCTAATTTGTTCTTCTGCGTGTTCCATGCATGATATTTTTGTGTTTTGATTTGTGGGTGAGGTTCGACGCCTTGCCTTAATGATAATCATTGTTTCCTTTCCACGCCTAGCTTTCTAAGCTAGGTAATACAATGCCGTGTGGTACACGCTCTATCGGATAATATCATCAACATCTTCATCGTAATTTTCAATCATAGTAATTCAGGTCGCTAAATCGAGGGGCGAAGACTTTTGCATATGGAACATGGAACGTCACCATAACTAGATGCCATGTAGAGCGCTAACAAGGCACATGAGTCCGTGGCGAAGCACATTGTTCGGAAGACACAATCGAAAGATTAGACATCCCGTGCTTTGGGGCGTCAAGTATTAACAAAACACCCAAGGGCGACTCACCCCCCTCGTAGCGTGGGGGTAGGGCAAAAGCGCTTTCGACCAATCTCCGGGAGAAGGCACAAGTGTCATTGGAGGGCTTGCCTTGATAAATAAGAGGTGCCTGTAGGTTGCGCCCCCCGCACTATAAACCCACCAACGCAATATTTCGGTATCGGCATGTGCCACATGCAGAGCGAGTGTGATGAGCACAATCTTGTACATTTCTTTTGGAATGCAAGACAAATGAATGCACTCGTGACGAGCAAAATGCAACAATACTTCTTATGGAAGTCATAAACTAATAAGTGTGGGAGTGATAACCGTACTTCGCGTCACTTGGTTAGGCATATGAGGTTTGTTAAGCGTTAAGACGAACCGACGCAAGTGTGACTCCGAGGTATTACGCTCACTAAGCTGATGCACTACTCATGGGACACAAACTGCCAATTAAATATTTTTTGGCGGACAAAGCTAGACGAGTAGTCCTTTCAATAGTGGAGGGCGGCTACATGTCGTTATTCTTGCATTTGCTTAAGATAATATCTTCATTGTAAATATTACAGATCTTGGCATTCGTCAACATTGTTGTATTGGGAGTCAAGAGTGTGCGCGACAACACATCAAGGGGCACCTTCCCTTGCAACGAGGTCAATACATTGCCGACGTGCATTTCCCAACACGGAAGCCAACTCCTTGGCTATCTCTATCAAGAATGTAACACTTCCCCCGACCGTGCGAGAGTCCGCAAAGGGCGGAACGAGGCACCTGCCGGAGCGACCACTCGCGCCCTCCGAGTATTTGTTGAGCTCGACGTACCTATACATATATGATATCCGGGACCCATAACATAATGTAATAGCGTGAGCACTTTCTAGAATAAGCAATGGCAAAGAACCCTTGTCGACACAACAAGCATCGTTGGTTCTCTATTACGAATATGTTGGATGTTTGTTATTTGATCATTGCGAACGTGTGAAAAATTCAAATTGTGATAGTGCGGAGCGCGGTGGCCCATTAGTTAGTACCATTATCTTCGGAGCCTCGTGCACACACGAACATATAGTATTCCCTTTCGTTGACCCCCGACAACGCGATTTTTTTATTGACACGAGCCTAATGAAAGAAGGTTGGGGATTTTTCTGCACGTCGACTTCGCGCTTTCATTTGGGTGGGTGATCGTACGGGCTTCACGCCAAAGTTTGAGCGCAATGACCGACTCGCTCCGTCTTTGGAGCAAATAGCGACCGGACATTCATCCCTATCAACCGCTCTTGACAACATGCTCGCTCCAGTTCGGTTTTACTAGATAATATTATAATGAATTATTCTTCAATTGCAAAGGCGGTGATGTTGCTTAAAAAGGTGGGGTTTAAACCCACGAATCTGATTAGATCCGAAACCATACGTTAACTATTCGTGCATATTTCATGGTGTTTTCGGGTTTGGATTTATAGAATGCTTGCTCTCAAGAATCCGGATCCCCTCTCTCGCGGTGAAAAGCCACCGAATTGACCGAAACTAGAGCGACGCAAGAAAGCGCACGACTATGTCCCACAAGAAAGCTTAGAGCCAAGAAGCAGCTTCCCCACAAGCACTTTGCATTGCATCACGAAGACGTGAGCCAAGCGTGCCATGAAGAATAGCCGAGACGCGTTGCAACATCTACTACTTGCGCGCGTGATGTAGCATGATTATCATATCTATTCTTGGAAATTACAAGAAGCACCATCGATACGCGAACGATGGTGAAAGGGGGGGGGGGGGGGGGGGATAGGGGGGAAAGAGTGACAAGTGGGTCATAAAAGCCAAGACACGGCTCAAATGAGCCAATTATCATCAATTGATGCTATCCCATAATATCAAGCATCAATACTACTGTATATCCAACAATTATTTTTATATTATTTTGTATTGCTACCGCCTTATTGCTGGTCCCTTAGTCATTATCTAAAATAAAGTACCGGTAGTTCTATAATAAAATATAAAATTGACCGGTATATGTACTTGTAAGTAGTCCTGAGTTGCTTTGAGCATCCGCGGCATGCTATGATAGACTCTGGATTACAAGAAGAACAATATGGGAACGGACAGGGAAAAAGGGATGAGGTAGATTGTTTACAAGAAGAACCAGATGATGAGCACGGACAGGGAAAAAGGGATGAGGGGAAACAAATAAATAACAAATAAAGGGCAGCAAGAGTGACAAGAGGATAACGTAATATTACTCAATTTCTTACAAGAAAATGCAGTGGAGGATCACGGAATCCAAATTAGCACGGCAAAAGGAAGCACCACATTGGCATGCTGTCATGATATATCATGCATAAGGATTAATGTTTTTTCATTTCGTGGATGAGGAAAATGAAGACAGGTCGGTCTCCCCCTTTTTCCCCTGGACGAAAAAGACAGGGCGACTACTACCCGTACCATTATATTTAAAATACATTTATTATTATATGCGAATTCGGAATCGAATCCGGCAGCGCGCGCTTTTCCATCGTCGCGCCATCGGCCCACCTCGTCCAACGCACCGCTAGTGCTACACGGGATGCTGGACAAGTAGAAAAGGAATCGAGCGAGCGCACGCAAACAAAATATCGACAGCGTCAGTTCAGTAGCTTGCTCACGATAATCATGTCTACCCTCGTGTCAGTGCTTTTCCGGCCGCGCCTGACGTGCGCAAAGTCCTCGAGTACCCGTAAGTTAGGCCGTGGGAGGCTTTCGTCATCCGCTCTACCCGCCGGCCGGGTGCTGTCCGGGCACAGTTACAGCTGCGCTACCGCTACGCAGCGCCGATTTCAGAAGGACGGGCTCTGTCAGGGGTGGGGGGCACCGACGAGCCGCAGCACCGCGCTGGTGTGCCGAGCGGAGAAGGAGCCGCAGTTCGCCAAAATTAACGCAGACAGTAGTGCTGGACTCGGCAACACCTCCGACGAGCCGTTTGGTCCGTGTGTAAGTCCCCTTGTCGAACCTTGCGGTGGCCAGGCATTCAAACACACAGAGCTGCTAACCTTCATTTATACGCGCGCTGCGGTGACACTCCGTTTGCACTTTACCTCCCTGTCGGAAAATGTTAGGGACAGGTTTTTAAGCACTCCTCCCAAAACACACACACACACACACACACACACACACACACACACACACACACACACACACACACACACACACACACACACACACATATATATACACACACACACACACACACACACACACACACACACTCACACACACACACGCACACACACACACACACACACACACACACACACACACACACACACACACACACACACACACACACACACACACACACACACACACACGCTCAGAGCGGAAATAATAGCAGTATGAAAAGAGAATATCGATTGTACATCAGAACAGGCTGGCATCATATCCAAATCATTTACGATGGCGTGATACTTACTCTGCCATGTTGCTGCACTCGCCTCATGCGCATAACTTAACGTTCGCCTGGATTGCAGGCAATTCTACTGGCAGGATTCTCTGAGCTGGAGGTAGAAACCTTCCGCGAGTTCATGACGGATATGGGCGCAGACATGGTGAAGGTGGGTGTGGTGCATAGGGGTCGGAATCGCTTGTAGAGTGGCATGTTTCAAGTGGCAAGGAGTGCCACAAACAAAGCGACGTGAGGCGCACTAACACTCTATCTCTATCCCCCTTTCCACCCACGAAGATCGTGACCTGCTCTCCGGCCATGCTCAATGGATCTCTCATGGCCGCACTGGATTCAGAAAGCCCGAAGCCTTTTACTCCGGTGAGTGTTTCCGTGCGTTTCCCTGTGCAATACTTTGGGAACAGTCATGCAAAAAGCAACCCAGAACGGACGCGCGAGTGTCTAGCGCGAGTGTCTAACGAATGGTCGCCCCCCCCATGTCCCTTCCTCCCCCTTCCTGTGCAGACCCCCGAGGTTCAGGTATGCGGCATTGTTGCCCAGTTTTTTATGCCGCTTATGATACAGTTTGCAACAGCATGCGGGGCAAAACATGTGTGGCACGAGATGGGGTTTGCTTGATGCTGCAAGTGGGGGTTGACTGGGTTGCTACTTAAAACGGGTCATTGCTGCGACAGCGCACCATAATATTGAGCGGTCTGTACTCCGGCGAGGTGCTCGAGGTGGTGGAGGAGTACAGGCGCAGCGGTGCAGTCCCTCCCCCCCCCCCATTCTCCCCCCAGCTGTTTGATCCTTACGGTGTGGTGCGGAGTGCTTCTGACCTGCGGGTCCCACTCCCGCGTTTGCAGGTCTACCGGAGGCCATTTTTGCGGCGGCAGTTCCCAAAAATGCCAACGCCATTCTGTCTGACCTGTGTGATGAGGTGATGGAGGACCACAAGGCGATGGTGCGATCGCACACAACAAGGCTGTCAAGCCATGACGCATCCTTTGATCTTATTGTGTGTGTGTGTGTGTGTGTGTGTGTGTGTGTGTGTGTGTGTGTGCGTGCGTGCGTGAGTGCGTGCGCGTGTATATGTTTGTCTGTGGATGTGCATGTGAGTGTTTATGTTTGTGTATATGTAATTGTTTGTGTCTGTGTATGTGTGTTTGTGTGAATGTGTATGAGTATCTGTGTGTGTGTGTGTGTGCGTGTGTGTGTGTGTGTGTAGGTGCGTGCGTGTAAGTGTGTGTAGTATTTGTGTGTGGTATGTATTTGTATAAGTGTGTGTGTGTGGTATGTACATATAAGTATGTAGTGTATGTGTGTGCCTGTGTGTATGAGCGTGTGCGTGTGTGTGTGGGTGAGTCGCTGATAAGCCTATCAAGTCACTGAGCACTAATGTTCCTTTTCTCCCCCCTGTTTAATTGTTGGCCCAGATGGAGCGACGTCGAGCGGGGACGTAAGCCATTCACAACAATTTATTGAAAATAGCGAGTGCCGTCGGAGAGGAGGATTCATATGGGCCGCGAGCACACAGGCAATTGCTGTGGCGGTAGTAGAGAGGTGTGCGCGCTGGGCAACGTGGAAGCATTTTGTCGGAGTACTGATGTGCCTAGTGCGCGATAATGTGCCTGATGCGCCGAGTTTCTGATACGAGGCACGATTCCACGGCAGGAAAATGCGAAAATTTGGGATGTTTTATGGTTTGGGATAGTTGTGGTTTTACTGAAGAGCAAAAACTGCGGCATGATCTTCTGAGCGCGCGATACTCTTGGCTGCTGCAGATTGTGTGTGATGCTCGTATTAAACTGAAAAAGTGTCATCGTTTTCCCTCGTTTTGGGGTGTTTCATATTGATATCGAATCGTACACACTCACAGAGAGAGAGAGAGAGAGAGAGAGAGAGAGAGAGAGAGAGAGAGAGAGAGAGAGAGAGAGAGAGAGAGAGAGAGAGAGAGAGAGAGAGAGAGAGAAGAGGGGAAGGGGGGAAGAAAGAGGGGTGTTGGAGATGGAAATAGAACGGTTACACGGGTAGTCTTGCCGGCCCCGCTAGGGGGCCAGCTGTGGGGACAAAGGAAGTGGAAAGAGAGAGATGGCACCGCCACTAACAGGGAGATGGAGCAATGTCCAGGCGTGAAGCTCAAAACGACGCGTGCAATTTAGACAATTTCCCGGGAATTTATGGGCTTAATTCGACCAACTCCACCGACAACACTCGCTTTAAGCTCCTGTCTAACCATATCAAATGATAGCTAACTGCTTGCTTCCCGGCTCTCCTACACTTAGGCGGTACCTGGGTGTCGTCGTGCTTGACGTGGTGAGAGCGGTGCGTGTTTTAGCCAAGCTTATGTTATAACATATTGCATGTCATGACATTTGTGGAGGAGTGTATAATGACACGAAATATGTGAACTGATTACAAGAATAGATACAACAACATCAATTGAAGAGACAACAACAAATAGCTCCTGACATTGCTCTTCGCATGACTTCTCGCAACGTCTGGTTCCAAACACCTGCCAGTCTAAAAGCTCTTCCACTCTGTCTTCACTTCCATCCGAAACCGCGTATACTGGTGCAGCTGGTCCAAGAAGTCCGCCGACGGGGGCGGCGCGTCGCTGGCGTCGCTTCCCTGCGGCGACGGCAGCCGGTGTCGGTCCTCCGCTGCCAGCTCTCCCACATAGAGCTCCTTCAAATAAAGGAATGACTCGCGCGTGCAGTGGTACAGCTGCGGCGTGGGGGAAAACAGCAAAAAAATGGTCGGGAAATTTAGATCCACACATAAAACAAATCCACATATCAAACAAAAGTTATCGGTGTGTGTGTGTGTGTGTGTGTGTGTGTGTGTGTGTGTGTGTGTGTGTGTGTGTGTGTGTGTGTGTGTGAAACTTTATGTGTGTTAAAGCGAATGAAAGTCTGCTGGTACATGTGTGTATGTTTAAGTGAGTGCTGATTGCTTGTGTGTGTGTGTGTGTGTGAGTGCGTGTGTGTGTCATGATTGTGAGAGAGAGGATGAGAGAGTGTGTGTGAAAGAGATATTGGGTGTGTTTGTATCTGTAAGTGTGTGTCGGGTGCGAATACATGTGAGTGTGCTTTAAGTATGTGTGGGTTTGTGTGTGTGAATGTGTGTGTGAGAGATTGAAAGTGTATGTATGTGTGTGTTTGTGTGTGTATTCATGCGAATTTACGAGTGTGTGTGTGTCTGTGTGTGTGTTAGGAGTGTGTGTGTGTGTGTGTGCATTGTAGTGGGAGGGGGGGGGGGGGGGGGGTATAAGGTGGCGACCTCAAAGAAGCGGGTTGCGTCCACATTCAGAGACTGATTCGGAATGATGGCGGCGCCGCCGGGGTGCTCGGGCAGCCAACGCGTGACGTCAAGGACCATGCCATCAATGAGAATGAGGCGCTCCCCTTTGGCGTTGCGCTCTTTGATTTCGTCCAGAGAGTGCAGCCTCACGCGCGTTTGGAGTTCGCCCTGAGGAGGGTTGTAACGGCAGCAACGGTAGTCGGGCTCGCGGGTTGGGGCCAAATAATACCGTGGCAGGGGGAAAAAGAGCGCCGCTGAAATGAAAAGAAATTGACCAAATGATAAACGAACGAAACAAACAAATTACAAGGCATGTTAACATACACACTTAAGTTGTGTAGCAAATATTTCTCAGCTGTGCTTTTACCCATCCTAGGCAGCCGACGTCTTGCTGCTGGCATAACCAGACAATCAAATCTCACTGGCCTAAACAAGCAAACTAATTAACAGAGGTAGTGATAATCATCTCATCCCCCAAAAAGATAAATAAATAAATAAAAACAAGCTGACTAACTAACAAGACATAACGCGGGGGGTGCGGAAGGGCAGCGGAAGGGAGGCAAAGTAGGAGGAGTGGAAGGCGCTTAACTGGACAGACGCCGCAAACGGAGGGAACAAAGCGATTGGAATAGGTCGCGAAAGTCGGAATTAATAAAAAATAAAAGTGGCCATATTGTAAACAAATAAAAGCATAAAAACTTGAGGCGGCGAATGATGCTCCAAACATTCCAGTATATAAAAGATTTCTTACAAGATAAATAAGTTTAAACCACCAAACGAAACAAAAAGGAAAAAAGGAGGAGAAAGCCAATAAAATAAATATTGACACAAAAAAGAAAAAAATGAAGATGTGATGCGCGCGCCAAAATCAACAAACGCAAATTTCATAACCAAACAAGCACATCAAATAATTACAAAAACCGATAAATATGCCGAGGAAACCGTTCGCAGCGCAGCACAGCGCGCCGCACCATCCGCGCCCGGCAGTGCTCCTCCAGCGAGCGCAGGCCGAGGGCGGTCGCCGCCGCCGCCATGGCCGGCAGATGGTGCGCCGGGATGTGCGGCGGGTCGCGGCCCAGGTGGCGCGCCTCCAGGAAGCACAACACCCGGTCGAAGCTGAGACAGTCGACGTCGACCGAGGCGGCGGGCGGGCCGGCGGCCTCGTCGCCCAAACCCTCCGCCCGCACCGCCTGACGCGCACCGCCACCGACCACCATCGGAAAGTATCAGACGAGGGGTTTTTAGGCCTTGAGTTAGGGTCAACATTTTTCTCTTCTTGTAAGTAAACGCTCCTGTACAGTTGTGCCTCCATAGATAGTGCCTATCATAGTGTAGCAAATAAATAGCAAAGCAAGAAGTAGTTGTACTCGTACACCTCCTACCCTTGTCTACCTGTACTGGTACATGTATCCTGGTACTAACGGATGCAATATAAATAAAAGGCAATAAATAATGATAAAACCGAGAAGCTTATAAAATTTTAGGTTTAGGTTATTTAGGGCTACTTAGGGTTAGTTTTTCTCTCCTTTCCCTGTATACTACGGTCAGCTTGGTTCTTACTTGCAACTCAACCACGATTAGGTTTGGTCGACAGACCTAACCTTAAAACGACGGTAGGTTTTCCGGTCACTCTGTATTATCTAGCGACTTTAGGGTTTCTGTCGTTTTACGTGGCTAGGGTTTCAGTTTCTGCTCTTTTTCATGGAGTCAAACAGGTCAGAAAATTGTCGCATTCACATAAAACCAATCCAGGCCTTTAATGTGTCATGCCCTAGCAGCAGGGCACCCATTCTAAATTCAACGATTATTTATTTATTTATTTTTCCGAAATTGTCAACGATGACCAGGCAACAAGCGTGTCAAAGGGCTTCAGGGGCATGGCCGTGCATCGGGGTGTCAAGGGGAGGGGAAGGGGAAGGGGGGGGGGGAGGTGAAGGGGAAGAGGGTGGGGTTTACCTTGGTCAGGCTGATGCAGGGGCGCAGTAGTTGGCGGTGCACCACAAACTCCTCCCCATCGCTCGTGTTCACAATAACTTTATTCCGCCCAATTGTGTGCGTAGGCGGTCGCCTGCGACCCCACAACACCAAAAACATTGGCACGAAAGAGAATGCCAACCACCGCCGGATCCATACAAGATACATTGCGCGTGGGTGTCGATCCATTCAACAATTATACATTAATGAACATAATAATAACTCACAATTCATTCAATTTACTCTAACGCATCTTTACTTATAAGTAAATAAAGCATCCCGTCTTTCATCATTCTCTTGTAATCAAATAAAAATGTCTCTCCTGTCACACAAATATTTCCTCTACAAGCAGCTCGTACCCGTACCTGTACCCGAATGCATTAGCTTTCATTTGGCCTTCTTTTAATACCTCATATTTTGAAAAGTGCTGTCACAATCATGTGAAACCTGCAAAACTGTGTGTGTGTGTGTGTGTGTGTGTGTGTGTGTGTGTGTGTGTGTGTGTGTGTGTGTGTGTCTACGTTTGTTAACACGCATGTATGTGTAAATGTGTGTTTGTATGTATGTTGTGGGTTGTGTGAGTGAGTTTCTCACATTTGTGTGTGTATGTGTGTGTGTGTGTGTGTGTGTGTGTGTGTGTGTGTGTGTGTGTGTGTGTATTTGGATGTGTGTGTGTGGGGGGGGGGGGGGGGGGGGGGGGTTTGCGTCCGCTCTCTAACCGCATCTCAACGAAATTTTGCATTGCAAAGCGATTTAATGGCTGAGAACACACCGCCACACCGCCTCAACTCGTTTTCATAATCTCGAAAGGCGACACCGCGGGTACTAATCTGACAACAAAGGCGACGCATCCCGTTAATCGACCACACCGGCGCGCTCACCGTCCACTGACCCCCTTTCACATTCACGCTCATTCCCATCACGCTCGCTATCACGCTCATTCCATTCACTTCACGCACCTGACATTGGCGAGGGTCAGCGCCCCCTGCCGCCCCTCCTCCTCCCCCGCCCCACCTGCCAACCAACGCAACAGTCGCTCGCCTCAACTCGCTCCCCTTTCAAGCGCTCAGTTCACAAAATTCCCCACAGTCAATATCCCATAAGAATCACCTGCTTTTTTGTTTTTTATGCATTGCTTATTTATTTACTTGCATTTGATTACTTGTTGATTCATTTATTTCGCTATTTATCTATTTGTTTGTCTATTGGTTCGTTCCTCTTCATTTTCTGTCTGTCAGTTCGTCTCTTTATTCACAAATTCTTTGTGTTTCATACTTAAATTCAACATCATGACTTGGAAAACACAGGCGTAGGGAGTGTTATGAACTTATTTGGGTTTATTCATCATGTTGGAGTTGGTGAAAGAGACACTCTCGATAAAGTGAAGCGCGATGGTACATAATATGGGTGGATTCCTGATTCCCTACACAACCCTTTCTTGTTCTCTCGTTACCACACCACCCGCCCTCCACACACAAACGGGGGAGTGGCGCCTCACCGGCAGGCGGCGCGACGGAGGGGAAGAGAGCGGTGTCGGGGGTGACTGCGCCGCGAAAGCAGTGGTACCCCACCGCCGCCTCGCGCTCCTCCGCGTCGAGCGCCTCCGTCCGCGCCACCCGCGCGATGAGGGGTCGCCCGGCGCAGCGGACAAAGATGTGCTGAAAAAAAAAATAACAAGCAAAAAGGCACGAGCACATTCTGTCAAATTTTTAAGCGTTTCGTGCTCGGTCGCGACATAGGCAGAGCTTCTTAACATCGCATGGGCGATATGCAGTGCTTATCAACAATTAAGCAGAAACCAAAGTATGTATCTAAAAAGTCACACACACACACACACACACACACACACACACACACACACACACACACACACACACACACACACACACACACACAAACACACACACACAAACACACTCACATAGACAAACGCATGCACGCACACACACACACACACACACACACACACGAGCGCGCGCACACACACACACATATACACACACTCACACACATACACACACACTGAAAATCTCGACCTTAACACATACACACACACACTTTTAAGCACACACACACACACACACACAATATACACATTTCAACACACACAAGAAAAATCACGATCTTATCACACACACACATACAGTTTTACACACACACAAATACAACATTTTAACACACACACACTTGTACACACACACACATTAACACACTGAAAAATCACGACCTCAGGACACACACACACACACACACACACACACTCACACCCACACACTCACACCCACACACTCACACCCACACACAGACACGCACGCACTGAAAATTCACGACCTACAAACACACACACACACATTTCAACACAAATATACACACACTGAAAAATCACGACCTTAGCACACGCACACACATGCACATACGCACACACACATTTGAACAAATACACACGCACTTGAAATACACACACTGACAAAGCACAAACCCCAAAACACACTCAAACACACACGCGCGCATTCAAACACAAGCTCAAATATATGTACACATACTGAACCACAAGAACACGCACATACTCTACGCATTCGCACCCACTCTCACATATACAATGCCTCACTCACACGCACACACACACACACACACACACACACACACACACACACACACCGACGTTTCCATCCAAGCGTGAAACGCCAGCAAAGATCACATGTAGCCACCATCATCGTTGTCATAGGAGCATAGGGGAGGGGAGAGAGGAAAAGGAGTGACGAGAAGGAAAAGGGAAGAGGTAAGACAGGGGTAAGATGTGGTGATGAGGTGGAAAGAGAGGGTGGTAGGGAATGGGATGGGAGGGTATCGCTAGTAGGGGAAAGATATGGAGGGGAGAGTGGGAGGGTGCAAGGGGGAGATGAGGAGGAGAGGAGGGGATACCATGTTGACTGCCAAAATGTGACCGTTGAGCTGTCGCCCCAACACCGCCTCCAATTCTCGCCCGTCTATCTCCACCGCGCCCCCCTCCTCCGCTTGCCCATTCTCCCCATCCTGCCACACGGTACAGTCACGCGCGGGGCTCAGCACCTCCATTACGTCACCGTTAATCTCATGCGAGCGCCCAAAACTCGAAAACTAAAAACCCTAGAAGCCCTAATTTCGTTGTTACCTCGCCCGAGTGCAGCCGAAGCTCCAGGTAGCACTCCACGAGGTCAAAGCCCGGACCGGCGGGCGGCTCGAATACACTGCAAGAAACATCACGGAGTGGCAGCATGGGCGGTGGGTTGTGTGGGTTGAGCGGAGTCGGCGGATGGCGGCAGTGTCGGTGGTAAGGCAGCTGCTAGGGTTTGTAAAAGGGCTTCGTGGGTTTGTCGCTTACCTGAACGACACAACATCGCCGACCGCCACTCGACTGTTGTACATCTGAAACTCGTCCATCGCGATCTCCCCTGGCGCCATCGCCTCGTCCACCCTGGGGGCCGTCGCAGCAAAGGAGGATGAGGGTTTTATACAAGCCCTAACAAAAAAGCTTTCGGACCAAGATCACACAAAATCAACATCCGCTTGCGCGCGCGGCCTGCACACCGCTTCCTGGTATAACAAAGAAGCATCATAACCCACGGCACGTCGAATGGTCGAATATTCACGTCCGTGACGGCGGAGCGATAACTGGTTGAACGCCTCGACAACTCTACCGAAACAAGTAGGGTTTAATAGGGTTTCATGTTGTGTGTCTGCTCTCGTCGCCGGTTTCTTGGGCCGCGCATGAAGGTCAAGAACGATATGAAAGCCAATCAAGCACAGACACTGCGCTTTTTTGAATGCTTGATAACGCTACGGGCATGGCTATGCACGTTTGCACGGGATGGGCGTCTAGGGGTCGCTGCGAGACGTGTGCTTGTTTGCTAGCGTTTTCGTTTGTAAGTAATATATTGCTTTGCCACGTACTTTATCATGAGAGGCGCATCCGAGCCGCCCGCCTTCTGCAGCCATGCGGCGCCCCGCTCGAAGCCCTCCCCGAGCAGCGACTCCGCGGATGTAGGGTGCAGTAAAGCAGCGCCTCCGCCGCATCCAGCCGCCTTAGTCACCACGCGCAGCGCCAGTTCTGCGGCGCCCCCCCGTCGGCCTGCGCGGTTGTTTCCCTTTGCCATCTTTCCAATACCGATGGACAAACCTTTGTAAGCAGTTAAATAATGAGCAGGCCCGCCCTGTCCGACGACGATCCCGTGCGCCGTCCAGTTATCGGGAGGCGTGTAAACCGCGCGGTGTTGCTTGTGATAGCTCGCGCACTGTAGCCCCTACTCAAAGAATTGGCTTCACGCCATTTCGTTGTTATCTTGTTGGCGTGGCGACGGGACACTGCGCTCAACGACAGTCGACTCTGCGTGGACGGTCGGTCGGGCGGGCGGCGGTCGTGTCTGTCACCCTGCCACCGCTGAGACAAAACCCTAGCGCCCGTAACACCGTCCTTTGTGTGAAATCCAATATAGGCACCTATTTTTCATTGGATCAATAAAGATAGGAAGGGGATCATAAAAAGGATCGAAAAACCCTAACTTCCTTACATACTGTACCATGAAGAATTTTACTTACAAGCAATTATCTCGCTCACATGTTGGAAACAATTACTGCGTTCAGCGTCCGCATCAACTCCTCACGTCCCCACGTCCCGAGAATAAATTCTTTCAAATAATCACAAATGAATAAATAAGTCATCGTTTGTAAGTAGTGAATCGAATATTGGATGTTGAAAGTAGACGGAAACACATTCTTTGCTTTTAATTCCCCCCCCCCCCTTTCACTATTCACATACACCTCTCCTTTTTGGTATTTGCAATCAGATCTAAACATATTGACGGCGAAATAAAGAATGGTAAAATTGCAATCATTCAGGAATAAGATAAACGCGTCATATAGATTGATGGACGAACAAAAAACGCCAAAATGATATTTACATGTAAGCATTTATGAGTGACATTAACGATTGGTTGTATTACCATGGCATATCAAGTGGGAAAATAACTGGTGCTTACATGTTGACGTTGTGATATGAACACGAACGTTGTGATATTTTCACTACAAGGGGTACATGTATGTGGCATGTACCTCCTACAAGCATATCGCAGACGCTGCCTATCTTTTTGCACGGTTGCTCCAATGAAAAGGTTGAACTTGAGTTTGGAATCGACTATGCCATGTCGTGCCATCACGAACCTACAGTTGGGATGCCAATAAAACAAGCGACTACCCTTGCGTGTTTGCACACTACTTAATTTACAAAATGTAATCATTTCTACGCCCCAGCATCAATGATGATGATCTTCCACTTCATATCGACGTGATAACCTCCCATGCATATATGCTATTTGCGTATCGAAATAAAATTGTCCGGACCGCCGTGAGTTATTATGCTTTTACATCTTAGCTGTTGGGGATTAACATCGATGCTACTCCATACGCTGCCTCTTTGCCCCGTCGACAAAGCCACGTGCGTGAGGCACAAGCAAGTTCTCGTGCATGGTGTCCGCCGGCCGCGTAGCGGCGGTAGCCCCTATGGGGGTGCGCTCGCAAGCATGTCGGCACTCACCCCCACCTCATCGTGGTGGGCGCTAGTTACCCTACAATCGTGCCATGCCTAGCACGGTTGGGGGCTAGGCGGGGTGAATCCGGCAGCTGCGACACGCGCGATCAGCTGTTGTCGGGAAGTCTCGGTACGAAGGGCCTTCAAAGTTGTTATATATACGACGCACGCCAGCGGCGCAGCGGCGGCGGCCCCGGAGGGGGGTGCGCTCGTATGCCCGCTGGCACTCACCCCTGCCTCCTCGGGGGTGGGGGTTGGTAACCCTATGGCCGTGCCATGCATGGTATGGTTGGGGCGGGGCTAGGCGGGGTGATTTTGGCACCTACCATCAGCGCGATCAACATATGTCGGGAAGCCTCGATACGGAGGGCTTTAAAAAAGTGTATGTACACCAACGCCAAGATCTCCCGTTCGACTAGTCCGATATTTCGTTTCATCACCATATACTCCTTGAATACTCTCCCGTTCGCGGACGGGACCAATATCTTAAGATTTTTATTGACGCGATGAGGGTACAAGCGGATCTGAGATGGCGGGGGGCGTTGGAGATGGAGGCGGACAGCCGGGAAGCCGCGCATGGGCAACGCTCTCGCTAGCCGTCGACCAACCCAGTGGGACTCTAGCCTCCCCTAGGGGCGAGGCGAGACGCTACACGCGTAGGCCGGAGGAAGGTCGCAACCGGAGGAGCGACACAATTAACGGCGGCGGCGGTCCTCATGATCGACCGCCGCCGGGAAAACCCTGTACGGAGGGCTTTCGGCTAAAAATTTTCCGTACCCGACACCTTTTTCAGGAACGGCGCTTCGATCCACGAGTTCGACCAACCCCTCCCTCAGTCGGTACCAAATTATCGATAGGCTGCATGAAGCCGTATGCCTAGGGTTATCGCAACGGTACACTGCTTAAAATGGCGGCCCCATATCAACGTAAATCACGAGGGGAGGGTACGGGCGGATTCAATGCGATCAAACATGTGTTGGAACCAGACGGAGACACACATGTGACATGAGAGAATCTGGCGCGGCGGCAGGAGCGACAATCAAACACAGTCTGAGGCTATGGACTTCCTTTACTTTCCTGCCCCCATTGGGGAAGGGAAGTCTAGGCTGGGAGGCGAGTTGCAACGGGAGGAGCACCGGTTATCTCGGACGGGGGTATGCGTGAATCGAGACGGGACCGTAGACGACGTGTGCGAGGGGGGATCGCACCCCCCCCCCCCCGCCCCCACACACGCACAATCTCCAGCACAACTAGAGTCACACATGAGCAGAGGTCATGTAGGCCCGTCGCGTCGAGTGCATGATGATCAACGTGGCTGATCGGAGCCCTCGCACCAATTGGAGCATGTCACACATCGTGGAGACTAGTTACACATTATTCTTCATATTAGCAATAAAGATTCAACCTCATGTGGCTGCGATTCAACCATCTTACTCGAGTGGCCCATTTTCTGCCATGCATAGAGAGCATAAAAGCATACGAAATTGCGAGTTTGTTTTATATAGGGAGTCTACAAATTACGTGGACTGCCTCGAGTACTCGTCAATGATCGTCACCCGAACTTTGTCCGTGGCTTTTGGCAGACACTTTGGAGACATCTCGGAACGCGACTCAATATGTCTTCCAATCGGCACCCCAAGACGGCATGCCTAACGGAGCACGACAATAACACGTTTCATGTTGCGTTGTTTATGTTGCTATGATGGATCAAAATGGACAACCTTGTTGCCTCAAGCGGAATTCGCGCACAACGCTACCCGCTCACTCGGAAATCAGCACGCTCCCTTCGAGTATAATCCTGGATTTTATACTAATGAGGAGCCTTTAGTAGATCTATTGTTCAACATGCGGCCTTCAATTTCTGTTTTGCAAGACCTAACGGAGCGGTTACAATAGCTACATAAGTTACACGCTCTTGCACGCTCGGTGTTTCGGCTACACAATGATGATATGCCGGCTCGTACGCAACCGTAGAAAACCCCGTACTTTCTTTCGAGGAGACAAGGTGACAATCGTTACAAATAGTCTCTTCTTGCAAGGACAGCCTAGCAAGAAGCTACGTGACCGACAGCTTAGACATTTTACTGTCGAAGAGCATATTGGGAAACACCCTTACGGATTGAAACTTCAAGCGATTATACGCTTACCCCCGGTGTTTACGTCAACAATTTAAGACCCCGCTCTATTATTGCTTCATTTCGCCCAGTTGTCCCGGTTACGACGCCAAAATTCGACGATGAAGAGTTCGACGTCTCTCACATCTCTGCCGTGTGAATCAAGCGAATAAGTGGTCGACGTGGAAGACATTTGTTGTTCACGGCGCACTTCAATGATGTGGCGGTTAGCCTCTGAAAGCTAAACGCTAGCACAAATCTGTTCTAGTCTGTCTAAGTCTGTTGTTGCAAGATGGCAAATGATGTTGTCGAGAGGCAATTGATGAGAGATGTTTTACTGCTGTACTTAGGCAGTAGATGTTGTAAGTGAACAAAGGAATTGTTAAAAGGTTCTGTCACCTCCCTCTACTGCACTGGGCTTAAATAGGTTTCAGCCCATACTAGTTACGCATGCAAGCTTTGCTTACGTGTCAGGCGTTAGTGCTGCTCAACCGTCGTCATCTGTCCTCGAGACACGGCCTGCCTAGCATTGGGTTTCACGACGCGGCTCCTTCTGCATCGAAGAGCTCGTTCTAGCGCGTCATCTGGCTGGTTAGATTAATTATGCATATCTGTACGTACCGGGCGGTACTGGTCGTACTGTAGCATCAACATCATTACAATATTGCAGTAGCGACGTGCCCACGAGTATACGTCCGTCCTGTGGAAAAGCACGAATTGGAATCCGTAACGAGTACATGTACAATGTCCTGCAATGTAATGTTGCAGGACTGTACTCGTCACACTCGTACCCTCCCCCTCTTGACAGATCAATGAGGCCGCCGCGAGGCAGACCTCCGTGGTTCATGGCTCCTTTACTGAAGCAGTTACTGGGACTCAGGAATGCGCGCTGGGTAAGCGTGCATGAAGTCAGTGTACGCCTGAGTCTTGGCAAATTTGTGCCATTGGGGCGTCTCCAAGAATTCTTGTAACGCAATTGTTCGATGCACCTCGTTCAAACGGTGCAAGACAGGTGGAATATCGTCATCACTGAAGTGCGTCATGAAGAGCAGATATTTGCCTCGTCGCCCAGGTAGCGACTTGATGCACACAGCAGAGATGTGTGAGACGTCGAACTCCTCATCGTCTCCTTTAGGTACAGTCACCGGGACAGCTGGTCGTAGCGGAGCGGTAGAGCAGGGTCGTAAGTTGTTAACATGGAACACAGGATGTAAGCGTACTGTCGCTGGCAGTTTCAATCTGTAACTGTGTTTTCCAATCTGCTCCTCCACTGGAAAAGGGCCGAGCTGTCTGTCTCTGAGTTTCCGGTTCGGTTGTCCTCGCAGAAAAAGATTTGCTGTGACGACTGACACCTTGTCTCCCTTAGCGAAGTGTGGCGCTGTAGACGGTTCTGTGCGCGCCTGCATCTCGTCTTTGTGTAGCTGTAACACTGAGCGTACCAGGGTATGCACTTCTTGTAACAATATCAACCGTTCTGTTGCGTCTTGCGAAATTGAAATCGATGGTCGCTTGTTGAACAGTAAGTCAGGAGGCTCCTCAGGAGAGAATCCAAAGTTAGCCTCGAACGGTGTGTGCTCAATTCTGAGTGCACGCGAAGCGTTGTACGCAAACTCCACTTGCGGTAGAAGTGTCGACCAATCAGAGCCATCATAGCAACAGAAGCAACGAAGAAGCTGCTGAAATGTGCTGTTCACGCGCTCTGTCAAGCCGTCTGTTTCTAGGTGTCGGCTGGAAGAAATGTTCAGACGCGTTCCAAGGCGTCTCCAGAGTGTCTGCCAGAAAGCGCTGACAAATTTCGGGTCGCGGTCGCTGATCAGTACACGGGGCAGTCCATGTAAACGGTAGACTCCCTGTAAAAACAAAGTGGCAGTTTCTTCGGCAGTAATCGACTCTGTACATGGCAGAAAATGGGCCATTCGAGTTAGATGGTCTACCACAATCAGCACATTGTTAAAGCCGTTGCTCTCAGGCAAGTGTGTCAGGTAGTCAAGACCAACTGTGTGCCACGGTCTGGGTGGAACAGGCAATGAGTAAAGAGTCGCAGCCATCTGCGGTCGAATCTTCGCTCGTCGGCACACGACGCAGCGTTCACAAAAATCTTTCACGTCTTGGCGGATTCGTTTCCACCAGAATCTGTCGAGTGCTTTAGCAAGAGTGCTAGCAACTCCTCTGTGACCAGCTGACGAACTTTCGTGCAGCTCTGTGATCAATCTCAGTCGGAGCTCAGATTGAGACGCCAAAAGTACCCGTCTCTGGCTTCTATCCGGCTGTCTCTTGTCCACTCACCATCGTCCCCATAAAACGAATCTTGTGAGAACCCCTCGCGAATGAGAACAGCGAACTCATGGCTCAGCTGCAACGCTTCAACAGTTAGTGAATTTAACTGTGCGTCTTCAAACAGCAGCTGGGACTTCCGTCGTAATTCTCGATGTGACGGAACCTCGCCATCCCAAAATAAGGGTACTGTGGCATGAGGCACGAAGTTTGGACGCCGGCTTAACGGGTCGGCTTCGTTCAGAGCTCCCTTGCGATATGCAAGTGTCATCGAGCCCACAAACGGTTGCAAATCCCGCAGGTATCTTGCTTGCCGCTTGTTCAGCCTGTTGTTCGGTTGCCTGAGCAGATGTCGCAGTGTGTCGTGGTCTGTTACGACAAGGAACTTAGAACAGCCTTCAAGATAACACCTCCAATGCTTGACAGCTTCGCATACGGCCAAAGCTTCTAAGTCGTACGCAGAGTAAGTGTTACCACGCTCAGCTGGATTTAGCTTGCGCGCCCAATAAGAGACTGGTTGAAGACCTCCCCCTTGGTCTTGCAACAGGACTGCTGCAATCCCCAGTGTTGAAGCATCTGTAGCCACGGTGAACGTCGCGTCCGAGCTGACCTCCGGAAGGATCAGGCATGGCGCGGAAATGAGCCGTAACTTGAGAGTCTCGAAGGCTTCCAAACAGGCAGGCGTCAGCGTAACCTTCTGTGGCTGGGACTTCCGCAGTAAGTCCGTCAATGGAGCCGTAAGGTCGCTAAAATGGTGTATAAATCTCGCATAGAAGTTGCAATTGAAATTGAAATTGAAATTGTTCACAACATGTCCCGGCAAACTGGACCGAGTGTTGTCTCACGGGCCACTCTACTTCGCCATACAAGACTTATTAGCAAGTTGGGCCCGGGTCTCTCCGACCAGGTACATTTCTTATCGACACACCTATCTGCAATATGTGCCGACGTTCCTCGGGAGTTATATAACTGTAAGCAACCGCAGTAATTGCCACAGTCCCCCCACCTAAGCAGTAACAGCGTAATAATTTTGTAATCAAGAAAAACAGATCTAAAAATAAATCCACTTGTCTAGAAATGCAAAACTAAACTGCTGCTCGACCTTCACGATGCACGGCCCGCTCCCGCCGAACCGGGGTGTCGACCGGCCTAGGCCGGTCGGCGTTCGGAAGGGACGACGGGCCATCCTAATCTAGCTCCCGCGTGACTTCGGTCTTGCCGAAGGTAGGAGGGGAAAGGCTGGCAAAAAACCCCTCCTCGCGCGGTCGCTCGTCGATCCCGCCGCTCCATCCCGTAAACCCCGCCCCAAGGTCTTGCCGCGTCCACCGACGCGGCGGTCCTCCGTGTCGAGGTCCCCCATCACCTCGAGGACATGTGGGGGGGACCGAGACGCACAGACATAGAAAAAACTAGCGCTCCTGCCTCCGCGCCTGAATTTTCCCCGCTCATTTCCCCGGTTTTTTCTCAGTCTGGTACCCGGGTACCTGTCGGTTTTCCGGCTTGTGGCCGTACCCTCCCCCCTCTGATCGCGCGTCCACCGAGCAGCCTTTGCTTGAGCGGGGGCCTCCGCGCTCACCCGGGCCCACGCTCAAGGAATCCTAGGATTATGTAGTTCTGTCGGGGCAGTGGGTGTCGAAGAGGGGGGGGGCAGGTCACCGTAGCCGGATCCGGCGGGCCGCGGGCGCCCGGAATTAAGCAAAACCCTCCGTGCCGGGTTTTCCGGCGGCGCCGACCCAAAGGGTCGCCGCCGCCAGATCGTGTCGCTCCTCCCGTCGCGACTGTCCTCCTTGCCGTCCCAGCCGACTCCTCCCCCCGGGAGATGACGCTGGACGACGTGGCGACGCGCTAGTGAGCGCCCTACCCTGGTGCTGCTCCCCAACTTGCTCGACGCCGGGTACGGACATTATTTTAGTGTCCAAAAAAGCCCTCCGTACAGGGCTTTCCGGCGGCGGCTGATCCTGAGGATCGCCGCCGCCTCCGGTAGCCGCTCCTCCGTCTGCGACTAGCCGCCGTCCTGTGCCATGTCTTGCCTCACCCCTCGGTAAGGTTCGACCGGCACAGGGCTGGTCGATAGCTAGCGAGCGCCCTTTCCTGGCGCTGCTTCCCGGCTGGCCACCACCAGCTCCAACACCCGCCTCCCACCGGTGATCCGGCCGTACCCTCCTTGCCATCAAACGCTGCCGTAGTACAGGTCCCACTCCTAAAAGTAAGGCTGTATCTAGGAGTATCTGTGCGCGAAAAAACATATCGGACGGGCCGAGCGGGAGATCTTGGCGCCGGTAGTGCACAGAAATTATTTTTTCAAAAGCCCTCTGTACAGGGCTTTCCCGACAGTTGCTGATCCCACGGATCGAGCTGTCGGCCCTCTTAGCCCCCTACCGTGCCAGGCCTGGCACGGCTACGGGGTTTCCAGCGCCCACCACGGGGAGGTGAGGGGATGCCGACGGGCCTGCGAGCGCACCCCCCTCCGGGGCCGCCGCCGCTGCGCCGCCGGCGGGCGCCATAGAAGTTGCAGAACTGTACGAAACTGCGAACCTCCTTCTGCGTCTTGGGCACTGGCCAGTCTGCAACGGCCTCGACTTTCTTTGTGGAAACCGAAATTTTTCCGGCTGACACAGTGTAGCCCAGATACTCCATTTCTTGCAATCCGAAGAAGCATTTCTTAAGGCGTAATTTCAGCCCTTCCTCTTTGAATCGTTGTAGCACTAGTCGTAGGTGCTCCAAGTGCTCTTCCAGAGTTCGACTGTAGATACAGACGTCATCCAGGTAGACTGTCACGAACTTATGTAAAAAGTCGCGAAGAATGTCGTTCATCATCCTTTGAAATGTAGCTGGTGCATTGCACAGCCCAAACGGCATGGCGACCCATTCCATTAAACCATCAGGGGTCTGAAAAGCCGTCTTGTGAACGTCCTGATCACGCACTCGAACTTGCCAGAATCCAGAAGCGAGGTCGAGGTGTGTGTAAAAATTCGCGTCCTTAAGTTCGTCCAGAGTATCGTCCACACGCGGTAGCGGGTAAGCATCTTTACGCGTAACCTCGTTAAGGCCACGGTAGTCAATGCACAGACGTAGCGAGCCATCAGCTTTTCGCACAAAAAGAATTGGCGAGCCGAACTCACTGTAGCTGGGGCGTACTAAAGCTGAAGTTTAGAAAACGAAATCGACTTTTTATTTCCGATAACCCGTACATTTTAAAAGTCGATTCGCCCTCGTACGGGGTTTAGAAAACAAAGTCAACCCCAAAACGTACCACGGACTTTGATTCGGACTTTGTTTCAAGCCCAAAATGAAAACAAAGTCGGGCGACTTTGTTTTCGTTTCGAAGTCCGAATCAAAGTCGCAAACGAAGTCGTGGCTGTACATTACGACATGTGTGCGCGCGCGACCGGTAGCATGGCCACCCGCACCGCCCAAACACCAGTAGGCGACTACATCCGCAAGCCACGCCTCCACCTGTGGAAGGGGTCCACAGGCCTCGCTTGCTAGAATGGAGCGGGCGAACGTGCCGGAGAATCCTCTGCCGCAAGAGCTTCTGGCACTGCTCAGCTCGATGTCAGCCGAGCAGCGGGCGGCCGCCCTCTTTCCGTCCGGCCCACCCCGCACCGCCATCCCGTCCACACCTAGCTAGGCCGTGGCTGGCACGGACTCTGGCCAGAACACCGAGCGCACCGAGGGATCTGGCTAGTTCTGCGCTGGGGGGCTTATTTCTGATGGCGTTGAGGCCAGCAAAACCGTCCTCCTTCCAACAGTATTTGCGTTGTGCGGTCTCGGCCTTACGCTTCCGGCCACGCGGCTCTGCAATGTTCTCAGCGTGCTGCCTCGCCTTGCGCGACGCAACGGCTGCCGCTGCCAGTGTCATAGCCAGGGCAACTACAACAACGAGAAGTAGAAGTTTGCGTTTGTGGGTGGGGTCGAAGTTGCGAGTTGCTGCGGCGCCATCGCACAGCGCCGCAAATGCGACCACCGCAATCACGGAGGCAACGTTGAGGCGCATCGTGCACACGCACTCGCACACGATAGCGGTTTGCGGCTGCGAAGCCGAGGGGGGTGCGTGACGGCTGGGCAGCACGTTTGACTGCTTCCGGGGGGTTCCGCCGAGTTTGAAAAACAGCAACGCCTCTGAGCTGATGCTCGTCATGTTTGAATTCGCGCGCCGGGTGCGCGCGCGGGTGGTGATGCGCTGGATACTCCTGCATATATTCGTACGGGTACTGGTACGGTACAGGTACGGATACCGGTACTCGTACTAGCTGTGTCCGTGAAACTTCGATTTCATTTTCTAAACCTGGGTTTACGTAACAGGCCGACGTCAGCACATCGCTACGCGAACGATAAAGTTCCGTACAAAAAAGCGAAAGTCGATTTCGTTTTCTAAACTTCAGCTTAAACCAGCTTCCACTGCGTCCTTGAGCTGTCGATTAAGCTCAGCGCGCTCTGCGGGTGACAATCTGTTTAGCCTTTGGCGTCGCATCGGGGCAGTTGTGTCAATGGGGTGATCCCACTGTCGGCTTACATGTGGAGAGTCGACTGGTTGCAGTAACTCCGGGAAGTCATTGAAGAGTAACGACCTGAAGTTGTCACGTTGCTGTGCTGTTAGTTCCTCTCCAGTGTGAAAGTCTGTCGATTGTTCGGCAACTGACGTGAGTTCAATGACGTAAAAATCAGCATGACGTCCTCTGCCGCGGCGCGTCTTGCGCATGAGTTTCTGAACTTTTGTAGACGACAGGAGTAGACACTCAGGACGTCGTTCCTCAAGCGTAGTCTCCACTGCTGTGCCGTCCATTAGTGTAAAAATTCTGGTTGTACCAAATTGTAAAGAGGCATGTTCGTCATCAAGCCATGGTAAACCCAGGATTAAATCAGCTGTGCGTAAATCACGTAAGACGTAGAAAGTCCGTTGAAATTCGTGTCGAGCCAGCTCAAAAGTGACGTCACAGACTGTTGTAGAAGTCACTCGTTGTCCGTTAGCGAGTCGAACTGGAGTCTTACTTGCAGACTTCCGAGTCTGTAAAGCAAAGCGTCGTACAAAGTCCTCTGACACAAAATCAAGTGTCGCAGCGCAGTCCACTAATCCAGAAATTTGGTGTCCGCCATCAGGAGTTTTCACAGTCAGCTCGGTTCGAATTAACGGGCGAGCTTCCGTGAGGTCAGTCAGTAGAGCTGTAGCTGGCGAAGAAAATTGTTGCAGCGTAGCGATGGACTGTTCCGCGTCGTCTGAAGGTACATGTACCGAGTCGGGTTGATCGGGTGCTGTAGGTTCTGGTGAGTCGTTAAACGCACAATCTGCGTCGACTAACCACAGCTGTACAGGCCAAGGGGCTGGAGCAACCACCTCTTGTTGCGCTGGGTTCTCCAGTGACTGACGAGTAAAAAGTTGTGTCCTCGCTGGGAATTCTTGGTAAAGTTTCCAGTTCTTAGTCACTTGAGTAAATTTCGCCCATTTCGGTAGTACAAAAACAGCCATAGTAGATGTCGGAGATGTTCGACGACAATCCTCAAAATGCTGCGCAATCTGCTCAGCTAACTCCCAGGGTGGGTTGATGAACACCCGTTCTCCTGACAAATCTCTGTTTAGAATCGAGTCACTCGGCGAACAGTGAGGTAAGTCACCGTGCGAGTTAAGACCTTCATCATCAGCACATCCCTCCAATGTGAAGTTGAATCGTGCATGCAGAGGGTCAAAGACTGAGTCAACCAGCTTCCAATCAATTGAACGTCTAGTTACATGTTTACGACTCTGTCTTTGCTTAGTCTGACGACGACGACCTGCTACTTGCGTCACAGGTGTCGCGATTGTAGTCGATGGAGATGCCGAAGGTGTTTCGACGACCTTTGTCGCTAACAGTGTCTCAGAATGAACAGTAGATGTAGCCGGCTGCTCCAGTTCATTTGTAGAACAGCCTTGCCACCATCATTGCTTCTTAGGTTGCATCGGTGCCTTGCCCTTGAACTCCGGAGATTGGAACAAACGGTGTCCCTTCTTGTGGCACTTGAAGCAGAGTCCTTCGTCCATGTGTCGCTTACGTTCCTCAGCTGTCATCGCATTTGCGAGTGTGTTAAAATCTTCGCGGCCAGATGTCTGACCACGTCCACCATTGTTGCCACCACGACCACCATTGTTACCACCTCCACGTCCACGTCCACGACCACGGCCACCTTTGTTACGTTTCCAAACGTTAGCGGCCTCCTCGAGAGGGTCGTCAAAGTTGCGCTTGCGTGAAGGCTGGGCAGATGGTCCAGCAGCAGACTTCGTATTGCTGAGTTCCGGCGAGTCTGTCACGACGTCATTCAAAAAAAATTGCAGCTCCACCAGCGTAGTCTGGTATCCCTTCTGAGCTCGGTGTGACTTAGCCATAGTCTTGAGCGCTTCGTTCGCTAGGCCATTAATGAAGCGTACACACTGTACCTCAGCTGTCAGGTGTTGACGAGACCGACGTAAGTAGTCGTTGTACTGCTTAGTGTAGACCGCGTAACTCATCGTGCTGCTCTGCGTAAAGCTTAGCAAAGCATTAATTGCGTCGTCCTTGATGTTCGGAAGAAACATTGACTTGCGTAACTCCGTAACAAGCTCGTCGTACGTAGATGGAATTGGGGGCTGATTTTTCCGGTTCAACCACCACCCACTCAGGTGTCCAGAAAACTGTGAAGTAACCCATAACACTGCGTCCTACGATTCAGCCGTAATCCCAAGCATTACAAAACGCTGAGGCTGTGCTTCGAGCCAATCCTCCAGTACATGAGGTACCTGACCATTCTGGTACGGTGAAGTAATTGCAGCCTTACGCTGAGTCTCCGTGAGGGTCACAGATAGTCCAGCCAAGTTGTGGGTAGGCATCGGCATTCCCACTCGTAAATCCGTAGGTCCCTCACCAGTCAGTCGATTAATGTGTCCAAGAGTCAGCAGCCAGACGGAACCAGAGTCGACCGTTGTAAACCGGCAGTACATGTGGAACTGTTTCGGGATAGACGCGTCATCAAACATGACTGGAAGATGTTGACGTATCGCACGATAAAAGAGTTCCCATTGAGTCACGTAACCAAAGTGAAGTAACTCACTCTTGTGCTTCTCGGCACGAAGTAATCCTTTCTGTGCGGGCGTAAGTGTCAGACCGTCAATGTTGATGGTTTCCGGGACGACGTAAGTGCCATCCGGATTAACTGTCGACTGTGCTAAAACAGCCTGCTCGACCTGAGCATGAGTTCGTAAATTGTTCGCAGCAAACAGGACAGGAATAGACGCCGAGTACACGTAGACAAGCTGTCGTCCTTGAGGTAGAGTAACAACAACAGGTTCACCACTCAACAGCGTCAAATCATCCGGTGTCAAAACAAGACCGGTCTCCTCGTGTAACTCGCGAATAGCAGCGTTGACATGCTCTTCGTTAGGTAAGACAGAGCCAGCTGGGAACCAAGTTTTACCAGAACGAGGCTCACGCTGAAACACCAACTTCAAGTCCGACGGTTTAGTTCCTCCAACGTGAATTACCAAAACCACGTAATGTCCAGGTCCTAGAGAAGCCATCTCAACTCAATCAAACAACGTCGAGCAGATCAACGAGCAACGAAAGCGTGCGTCGACCAAAGAGCTCCGAAACCAGTGTGGCGGTTAGCCTCTGAAAGCTAAACGCTAGCACAAATCTGTTCTAGTCTGTCTAGTTCTGTTGTTGCAAGATGGCAAATGATGTTGTCGAGAGGCAATTGATGAGAGATGTTTTACTGCTGTACTTAGGCAGTATATGTTGTAAGTGAACAAAGGAATTGTTAAAAGGTTCTGTCACCTCCCTCTACTGCACTGGGCTTAAATAGGTTTCAGCCCAGACTAGTTACGCCTGCAAGCTTTGCTTACGTGTCAGGCGTTAGTGCTGCTCAACCGTCGTCATCTGTCCTCGAGACACGGCCTGCCTAGCATTGGGTTTCACGACGCGGCTCCTTCTGCATCGAAGAGCTCGTTCTAGCGCGTCATCTGGCTGGTTAGATTAATTATGCATATTTGTACGTACCGGGAGGTACTGGTCGTACTGTAGCATCAGCACCATTACAATATTGCAGTAGCGACGTACCCACGAGTATACGTCCGTCCTGTGGAAAAGCACGAATTGGAATCCGTAACGAGTACCTGTACAATGTCCTGCAATGTACTGTTGCAGGACTGTACTCGTCACAATGATGACGACATTCGACTTGTATGTCACGGATTGAACGAGGTACAACGTACTAAGGCGTTACAAGGTTTTATGGAGGCGCCCCAATGGCACGCGTTTGCCCAAACTTTGACGCACATCGCCTTCATGCACATGCACCCAATACGCATTCTTGAGTCTCGGTGATTGCTTAAGTAAAGAAGCCACGATTACCGCGGAGGTTGGCCTCTCGGTTGGCCTCATTGATCGATCAAGAGGACGGGGAGGGTACGAGTGTGACGAGCATTGTCATGTGACATTACATTACCTGGCATTGTACATGTACTCGTTACTGAATTGATTCGTGCTTGTCCATCGGCAGTTATGTCGCTTATGTCTGCAGTTTAGCTCGAGGCCACTCTACATTATTGTACTACCAATACCTCTCGTTACGTACAATATGCACATTTAATGTAACGTGCTTTACGACGCGATGGTATGATTTCCCAAGACATGCATGCTACGATGCTTGTCTGTTGATACCGTTACGATAACCCCTAGGCAGGGGACCGGAACGAAGTGAGACCAAGCGAGAGCTAGCGAAGTTTATGCTTAGTGCAATGGAGGGAGGTGACAAACGCAGTTAATCATTATATGTTTACTTACATTATATTGTTAACACGCTAAACATTCAGACATCTTCCACCTCTTTCCATCTGCCCTTTCATTTACAGTGAGAGTAGTGACAGCATTGGCAAGCAACCATTGATTTGTGCTAGGAGTTAGCTTTCAAAGGCAAACGGCCACAACAATTAATATCGGCGAAATTCACTTGATCCTAAACCTTACCATAGTGGGATACCTCAATATGGCGCCTATTTCAGTGTGCGACATTATTTGGGAGCGTGACCATTCGTCCTCAATGACACATCTGGTTGAGTGCTTGAGACTCAATACTCATATGTTTTCACACTCTTTCCCTTCCATAATATTCAGGTAATTATCTTGTATTCATGTTTCCTTCATTACTACCCTCATGTGATTTTGTAATCAATTATTTTAATTTATCCATACAGAGTTTTTAAAAAGCGCGCGAAAATGCTACGGCTACCAGGTACAGCCGATATCCACGAATATCACCGGCGCTTATATTTATCGGACGTCGTATATTGGATTCAAAATATCCATTAATTACTATAGCGGGACTGCTGATCTTTTCATGACCGGTGATTTTGCGCGCGTAGACGAATATTACTACAGTCATCGTCAATTAAAGGATGTACAATGTACAGATAGTACCAATACATACAGCGGGCGCCAATCATTATCACGACGTCGTTGCGTGCCAGCCAAGTAACGACAACAGCATAAATAATACAGCGGCGCTGCAGCAGAAAGAAAAACGCCACACATCTGTGCAACGCCACCGCGGAAGCGCTCGAACGTTGACGCTCCTCTCGACGTGACAAAACGTATCATGAGCAAAGTAGTCAGCCCACCGACGCGGCGAAAGGGTTGCGGTGGTGGTGTAGGAGCCGCGCCTCGCAGGTCTCCGTCTATTCCGGCTCACCGCGCGGCGCGTATGCGTGCAGGCCGCGCGCTGTCAGCCTCTCAGGACTCGGACTCTGACAGCGAGGATGACTACAGCCAAGCACGACCAGCGAGTAGCGCACCTGTGAATGTGATGGGGGGTGTCGCCGAAGAGAGTGACAGCGATGTAGACTTCCCAGTGGCCTATCGGCATTCCAGCGTACCGCTAACAGGAGTGGGCTCTACCAAAGCCGACCCTCCAAGCGCATCATCTCGTTCGAGCATGGCGTGTAAAACGCGCCCGCTGAACATTTATAGAGACTCTGACTCGGATGGCGAAGAGATACACGATTCTATTCAGCCAAGCAAGCATGTCACAACGCCTGAGAAGAGTCCCTCTTCGGAAGACCGCCGGCGAGGCGGCGGAGACGCGACTCCTCTCACGGTACGATGCTTTGGAGCGTGGGCGAGGCCGCGGATTGTTTTTGTCGGAGCAAACGCGGCGAAATGTGTACGCGTAAACTATATTGAATGTATATTACGGATATAATGCGCCTCAATATAGTATTTTTTTTTCTTAGCCGTAACAGTTTCGTCGTACCCCAAAGCGACGCGCCGTCACACCGACTGAACCGTCCGGCGTCCAGACGGCCATCCTGGTCGCTGCATACGAAATCTAGGCAGGTGGTATGGTGTATGGTCTCGCGCGCAACAAATCCTCACGAAACGCGGCTCGATGTCTTGGGTTTCGCCGGAAGTATCTCACCGTATGTCGGCTAAGTGTCCATCGCCTGATGACATCCATTGGAGGCGGTGCTCGTGCTAATTAATTTCAAAAATCCCACATTTAAACGTCGACGACACAGTTTCTCAGGCCGTAGCGTTTCGATAATTATCGGATTCGCTCCCACTCGCATCTTTCAGTTTCGAGCCCAAAACAGCCGAGGCCGTTATGGAAGGGTATGGTGGTACCTACGCGTGTGAAAGAGTGTGTGTTTACAGGTGTGAGCGTGCGTATGTGTGTGTGTGTGTGTGTGTGTGTGTGTGTGTGTGTATGTGTGCGCTCGTGTTTTTCTATTTGTGTGTATGTGTGTGTGTGTGTGTGTGTGTGTGTGTGTGTGTGTGTGTGTCTGTCGATATGTGTATGTCTGTGTGTGTAAGAGAGAGATAGAGAGAGAGTGTGTGTGTTTATACCTGTGTCTGGGGCTCCGGGCGCTGCTGAGTGTCTTCTGACCGTATGTTGTCCCGTCTATGTCGTTTGCTACAGCCCACCCAGGACCTGTACACATGCTCACCCGCCACCTTCCCCGGCGGCACTCCCAGAGATGATGAAGGTAAGGGTGATTGACTTCCCTCCCGCACATAGATGCAATAGGACCCTCCCACTGCACGGCCATACAAAATCCTCTTCTTCCATGACAAAAAGGAGTGAAAGGTAGGGTGGCGTGTTACCGCAGCGGGCCGCTTTCGCTTACCGTCCTCAATGACTCCGTAGGCTTTCGGGGCCAGCTGCGGTCCAACCTGGCGGTGGTCGAGGCGCAGGTGGCGAGGATGGCCGTGAGCGTGAAACACCTAGAAGGTGTGGTGCGGTTCCACAACCCAATAGCATCCATTACCACTGGCTCCACCTCTTTGCATGCCTTGAGAAGCGCCACCATTTGTTCAGCCTGAATGCATAGAGCTGTATTGTGGTTGTATGCATGTCATTGCGTGTACGGCTTAGTGTGTGTAAGTATGTGTTTGTAAGAGTGTCTGTGTGTGTCTGTGTGTGAGTGAGCCTGTGTGTCTATATGTATATGTGTACACATGTGGATGTGTGCGTGTGAGCGTGTGAATGTATGCGTCTATGTGTTTGAGTTTAACGGGGTGTGATGTTGTTGCAGCGTTGTCCCGTGAGCAGGGGCCGAGGTTGGCTGCAATGGAGGAGGCTGTCCCGCGGCTGCAGGTTGCGGCGGAGGAGATGGGTTCCTGGATGGACGACCTGGAACGGCTGACGTCGGAGTTGCAGGCGCAACAGAAGGAGACGGAGGAGCGGGCGCTGCAGAAGATTGACTGCGTTGGGGAGCGGTTGGGCGCGGTGGAGGCGGCTGTGGCTAATACGGCGGCAGCGCCCGTGTTGGATACCAGTGTGGTGATAAACGATATGAGGGACGAGATAAATGTGGTTGTGGCGCAGCAGCTGCGGGAGAAGGGAGAGAGGGGAGGGGGGTGCATGGAAGGCGTGCTGGAGCGGTTGTGTGAAGGTGAGGCGGAGTTGGGTGTTGGTGATGGGGTGGAGGGGCGGATGGAAGGCAACCTTCGGCGAGGGATTCAGTTGGCGGTGGAGAGGTACTGTGAGAGCGTGATGCGGCCGGCAGTGGAGGAGCGGGTCCGGGGGTTGGTGAAGGAGGAGGTGGAGGCGCTGGTGGGTGGGCTGAAGCGGAGTCAGGCGGCGCTGGGGGAGGGGGTGAGTGAGCTGGAGGCGCGCGCGAAGGAGGCGGTGACGAAGAGTCAGCTGGCGGACATCCAGTCGCAGTTGGGAGCGCTCATCTTCGACGGTGACATGCAAGGTGAGTGATGCGCAAACAGGCGCACTATGTGTATCCTTTGGTTAACCAATTCAGTTTGGTCTTATGCGCTCTTGTGTCGTTCCTCTACCACAACCTTTCTCTTTGTGCAAGTTCACAGCTCAAAGGTGTTACTTGGCTGTTTGGCAAGTGTTATGACGAAACAAAACATCAATTTGTGTGTGCGTGTGTGTGTGTATGTTGGGGGGGGGCTTGCATACATGATAATGATAGTACAAGCATCCTGTATCCGTAGTGCCTCAATGCCTGTCTGATTTCTTGGCATTTTTCCTGAATGCCTTTTTGTAATTCTGTACTGTATTTATTTTTTAGCAGGTGAACAAATATCTCACTCTTGCCGCCCTTTTGTGTCCCCTCCCATTATATTCCCTGTCCGTGCTCATGTTGTTCTTCTTGTAATCCAACTGAACAAATCTTAGAATGACAATCTACCTGTACCTGCGTAGTACTTAAGATAATTATCTTTCGCCCGTACATACGCAGCGCTTCATTGACATCTGTCGCTCTAAACCAAACAAGTTGATGATACTTCATACCTTGTGTTTCCAAACCATTACGTCGCGTTTGCAGCTCTGAATCCAACTGAGCTGATGGTAAGGGACATAAATAGGATACAGACAATCAACACACACACACACACACACACACACACACACAGATTGTAGCAAATTAGTGTGCAGCGATATTTCTATGCTCGTTGGTATGATATGTTTCATGTGGGTAATGCGCATGTACACTGTGGCTGGGTTGCTGATTTGTTGACGTGACGTGTAGAGCGGCTGGTGCGCCTGGAACTCCGGGCGGACTGCCTCGAGGGCGCGCTCACACACCACCCGGGTGACCCCTGCCACCAGAGCGAGAGTGGCTCAGACGTCACCTTCCAGACCAACCCCTCATTCAAAGGTAGTAGTGGTATTCCTCATGCTCAATCAATTAGACAATCAGTCTGCTAACTGGACTGCTTAAAATGCAGTGCCGATGAAATCGTTTTATTTTGTTGAACATTTATTTTTCACATTATTTATCCCAACATGCTATCAAGTGCTGTCACATTCCTCATCATTGGCAGTGCCGCGGCTGCTTACTTGATCCGCCAAACCCGTCAGCAGAGAAGACGGTTCTATTGTTTGTTTCGTTTCAAGCTGTATGCTCTATGTTACCAATGAAGCCTGTCCTGCTTACAGAGATAATGTTGCAGCTGTGCATAAAAAGATAAATTGCTCTGCCCGTGTTGATATCGCTCCCCTGTGAGCCCTAACTCATTCCCTCTTTTCTTCCTTGCCAGGATGGGACAGTAACAAGTTCAACGCCACAATGGTGGAGGAAACCAGCGAGAGTACCGTTGGCGGCAGCAAGGAAGGGAGTCCGGGGCAGAAGGACAAGGTGCTGAAGTTTAGTCCGTCTGTGCTCAAGTCGGCAGAGAGAGCTGAGCGGAATCAGGTGGAGGTAGCAGCGGAAAACGGGGGAGGTGGGTGGGGGTTGGTTGAGTCACCTCTTACGGCAGCCAACGTGGAGAAAGTGAGCAGCCGCGATGCGGGCGACACGCTGTGGCACAATCACAAGGACCGGTTCTCTCCATCCGAGACGCCCGTTGCCCAGGAGAACGGAGTGTCTTGCACTGTGAGTCACGAGGGGCAGAGCGGTGCTGTGAAGAAGCGCGGCGTTGTTGGGAGACACAGCTTTGGAAAGCCGCCGCTCAATTCAAAGTAAGCCCCCTTTCTTTGAAGTAGTCAGTGTTACATGCACTGCTTGCAGTTTCTCCCTCTGCCTCATCCCGCTTCATTCCATTTGAGAAGATAACCTAAAATATCTATCGTCACACGTGAGTTTTGCAAACATTTCGAGTCTCGTCAGTTTTGATCCGAGTATACTTTTTCTTCTACATAATGCTCGGTGCTTTATTTTCAAGTGCTGATAGACGCTTGCCTCCATACATTTGGGCTGCAGTGAATCCTGTTCTGGCTGGGCCCTATAAATAAGATCCCCATGTCTCTCTCCATGTATCGTACATCGCATGTTCTGAATGATCACAAGCAGCTGTTGACAGTCATGGATACAAGAACTGACGAATTGAGGAACTTACTTCGTTGCCGGCTGCAGGAGTAGCATAAGAGGGAGGTTAGTGAAGTCACCCAGCCACCCCGGAGACCTTACATTGCCCCAGTCACCCACAAATCATACTCCCCCCAGGTCTCCCACATTCACCTCCGACCTCGGCAGCCCGCGTGACCTGCCCACGCCCAAACAGTTGAGCAACGGGGTACTCAGCTGGCAGACCCTGAGTGATGTGGGGACGGCGTTGGCGGTGTTGTTGCTTGTGGGCTGGGCGGTGGGCATGCTGGTGGCTGCCCTGGGTATGAACTCAGCGGTCAGTCATACACCTGAGATGGAGTCGACACTTCTGGCACGCGTTGGTGGGGACGCGAGTCAGTGGGGCAACGAGTCAGTGGACTGGGAGGCGACGAGGCAGTCTTTATATGCGACGATGGACACCACAGCCATCGCTGCATCTGCCTTCTCGGACGGCACCGAGATACCCGGCTCTGTGGTTGCTGACATGACGGAAGGGGTGGCTGACATGGTTGGCGCAGCCGCCTCTCTGATTGCTGACAAGACTGACGCTACAGAAGGGCCGTCTGGCGTTGTGGCTGATGCGACGGGGGCAAGTGACTCGATGATGGATGATGCTACTTTAGGCAGTCACCTGAGCTTTGACAGTATCGGAGGCGCCGAGACTGTGACAGTTGATGCGACTGGGAGCGAACCTTATGTTACTGTTGACGATGCAGACATGTTCGCCTCGGACATGGGCGACAGCGAGGGAGGTGGTACTGCTGGTATGGCTGACCGCTTTGGTGATGCTGTTTACGGTACCTACGTGACTCTGATGGTGTACTTGGAGGTGGCTTGGGAGATCATCAAGCGCCTGCTGTCCAGTGGTACTGCGAGTGCCGCCGAGTTTTAGGCCATCTGTCCTGCTATTGCCCAGTTTCGCTGTGTACCGGCATTGTCGCATTTCTCAGCGCTTCAGCTTTCTTGCTGACTCCATTTTGTTGTACAGTCATAAACTCTCATCCGTGCCTAGTCACAATGTCAGGGATGGTACGCATCCATCTCTCTTTATCGCCCGCAATTGTATTTAAAACGTTTTTAATCCATTTTACTTTCGAAACTGACAAACGCGGGACGCATTGACTGCTCTAACGCCTACCATTGCCCAGCATGCGCGGGTGGAGTAGCACCACAAGTCCTACTTACGCTACGCATTGCCTAGATGTTCCTCAATCTTGCGCTGCATATTCGCCAGCGCAGAGGAGCTGTGCGCCAAGGCAGAATGCGCGGCCGCCGGGTCGGCGGGAATGCCGTGGTACTCAGCCGCTTCCGCCTGATCCCGCACCAGCGCTGCCTCCATCTCAACCAGCTCATGCCCCTGTGCCACCAGAGCGCCATGCTCGCACTGCACACCGAAACACCACTGCCTCAACACCACGCATTGGCACGACCCTACCGCGCAAGGATATCATAAATACGTTGCCATGCTGTAATTACAGGATGAGATGTGTTAGACACACCTCTTTGAAGTAGCCGCTCGCTCTCAGTTGCTTCTTATACTGTCCAATTTGAGCTTTGTAGTGCTCTTGTTTCTGTTGCAGCGTGGGCAGCCCCGCTGAGATGGACTCGTTGCGCCTTTCGTTTTCCTTATCTGCGTCCTGGGCTTGGCTGAGGACAGCCTCCAGGTCGGCTAGCCTTTTCTCAACCGAAGCCTGCAGCGCCACAACGTATCGTTGCCACTGCGTTGCCTGCATCTACAACACCACAGCCCCACACTCATCCAGCTGAAACAAACCCCCTCACAGTACTGCCCTCATTTCTATTTGCATTCTCTATGGCCGAATCATAAGACCCCAATTGTTTGAAAGGGAATGCTTGTAAATGTGCAGTTGTTGGTAAGAGAGGTGGAAATGGAGTGAGACAGGTCCGCGCTACCTTGGCGTCCTCGGCTGCCTGTTCCTCGAGAGCAAGGTGGCTGATACCCAGCGCAAAGCTGGCCGGACTGGTGTCACGGAGATTCAGCTCGTTTGCGGCGGACGCCAGAGTGGCGAGGCTGTGGCGTCCCGACTCCGAGAGAGCCTCGGGAGTCAGCCCCACGTGCTGCAGCACCTCCTTAAGCCTCGCGCCTATTGCACGCGAATGCGAAAGTCGAATCCTAAGGATCATCATAGTACTTACGGCAGCCCCCAAAAGAGAGATACCCATATGGGTTGTGCTAACTTGCGGAGCTCACCTTCTTGCTGGTACACTTTGCTGGCCCGTAGCTTCTCGTCCCTCACCAGCTCGGCTTCCCTCGTCCGCTCCTGTATGGCCCGCACCACGCGCTGCATTGCCGGCAACGTGGCTGCGGTGCGTGGGAACTCGGGCACTGCCCGGCCCTGAAAGTACTCGGTCAGCGCTTTGTCCACCTCCTCCCATCCAGCAGCGCAGCTAGTCGAAGGAGCTGCTGTCTCCATGGCGACCTGTTTACCCTGATGAACCATAGCGGATATGAGGCCAGGAGGTATAAGAAAGCAAGGGAGGCACGTAATATCACTGGGTCGAGGAAGACTATGTTCTGGTGGCACCGGAACATTCGTCGAGGGCCGGTTGATATTTAATAAAAATGACGATATTAAATAAAGGAGCTAGCAACCTAAATGTGTTTGCACTCTCTCTCCTCTCGAAAGTTCTGAAGTCGCAGCCCACCTTGGGTTCTATAAGCCAGGGAAACGATCAACGCCCTTGTCTGCTAACCGTCGACCTTTCGCGATGGCACTGGTGCTGTTTGCTGAACAGCTACCAGGCAGCCGGTGAGCTGGTGATGCGGTGGGGGTGTGCTCCTCAACGAGAAATCCCTACGACTGCTCGCTGCGACTGTGGCTGCGGGTACCTGTCTCATGTCAAACATACCTGTACTGCATTTCGAAAATTGAAATCCGCAGGCCGTAGCGATAGCGGCGAGCCGTGTCAAGCGCCACAGTATTGATATTGTACGTTGATATTTGCTACCCGGGTACGGGTCGTGGTCTTATTAAAATAAAGTACATAGTGGCATTCTTCGCCCGAGGGAGTATCCACATGAGTATGTACCCGTACAGTTTATTCGATATACAACTGCGCGCGTATTTATTTTTGGCGGCTTTTTATTAACGCGAACGGTACCCGTACTGCTCTTCTGCCTTGCGCGGCTTTATACCTGCCTGACTTGGGCATATCCCGCCCGCATCCGCGACTGGCGATGATGCCTATATGTACGGTGCGAAATTTAGCGACCAAGGATAGTCGCTTCGTCTGCCCTCGCTTACTTTGACCAGGTGCTTGGCTTGGCGCCCCCTCGGCCCGCTCCGTCACAACAGGTAGAAATTAACACAGGCAATAGGCGGGGGCTGCACCAAAGCTGTCGATTGTTACAGCTTGTGAAGGATTCACACGTTACCAGTATGGGTTTGTCAAACCGCTGCGCGATCGGCGCGCTGTTTCTGCTCGCGCTTTGCGCCGCGCCGGTCGTCGTCAAGGCCTCCGTCCACCGGCCTGGGATTCTACTGTGGAGCTGGGGCCGCTGCGGCACCGGTGAGCGCTTCACCCATCCTTGACCTCATCGTCTTGCTCAAGCACAGTCCAAAAGCCAACCCTGCCCACTTCGATATCTACGATACCGCGATCTGCCGTCGCTGGTGTTGAGTGATTCCAGTGTCGCACACAAGGCGAACGTTTTACAGAAGGGAGCAAATACGCTCTGCAACAGACGTCGCTCTCACTCGTTTAGATTCCCGTCGTTTGTGCGTCAACGCTACCACACAATGCCACTGAGATCCCCCCTCCTCTCTTTTCCGTGCCCTACATCATTCTCACTCCCCGGTCCGAGTCGCTGACGGGCTCTCCTCCGGGTTGCAGGCACTATGTGGGAGACGCTGAGGGAGACGGCCGCCACGAGCGGATATGAGATCAACGCGGTGTGCGGCAGGAAGGAGGGGATGTCGCGCGGAAGCCTGAACAAGCAGCGGTTCGATGAGTAAGTCGGCCCATAGAATCCTAACCCTCGCTAGCTTTGTCTCGAACCGCTCTTTCTATTGGTCCTTATGTCCTTAATATTAATGTCACGCACCCGTCGACCCGCGCAGCTGTCTCGCCCGCATCCCCAAGTCCTCCGCATGGTTCTTGCACGTTAAGCCGAAGTTTTTGAACGATGAGCTGAGCGACGTCAAGGGACTGATCAACCTGTCGATGGAGCGTGGCGCCAAGGTGAGCCCGGCGCTTTGTCCAGCACCCAACCAAACTCTCGACAGGCTTCGCTCGCACACAAACCGGCAAGGTGCTTTGAAATCGAACTGAATAAAGAATACTCGATATTTAAAGATATATTTTGCGGTGATGTGTGCAGGTTATGGTGGTGATCGAGCGGAGTAACTGGCTGGCCAGGGATGTGAGTGGAATCACCAAGCACTGGGTGGCTCGGTTGCAAGAGAAGGGCGAGGACTACACCCCTACGCGCTGCCACCGCAGTCACGTCATCAGCAACATGGACTGCCCTGGAAAGTGCGTGGAGCAGTTCGACGAGTATCAGCGCATGGTGGAGGAAGGTAAAGCACAACCATGCAGAGCTACACTGCGTGCTCTTACTAGTCACCCGCTCACTTGGTGTGCTGCCTTGTCTGACTTGGGAGCAACGTGTGGTGCTCGGTTAGGTGTCAAGTGGGGCAAGAAGTTGGGCATCCGTGTGGTGAGGGTTAGGTTTGACCACAACAACTGGCCCTGCGGCGGGATCGAGGAGGTGCTGAAGGCTGCGGTGGAGGAGGGGGTGTTCCCCACCCTGCCTGACCCCATCTGCGTGCAGAAGAATCAGCACTTTGGCGACGAGCGCCACGACCCGTGGGGCATCCGCCACGCCAGCGGCGACCTGCCCCTGGAGAAGCGCGTGGGCTTGTGTACCGCGCGCGCCTTTGAGATGGAGCTCAAGGGCACGAAGCACGAGTGGATGCTGGACCTCAGCCGCGACGTGCCTCCTGGCATGACGATGGAGGAGGACCTATAGACCGCCACCTCTTTCATTTCCCTTTCATAGACTTGTGATTAGGATGGCCTAATTGTTGTACATTGCGCGTTGGTGCGGGTAGGTGGGCGTCCTGGGGAGAGGGACGCGGGCCTGCTCGAAAAATTGAACCCTGATTCAACCTTGTAACTGAGGAATCACCTCAGCTGCGACCCCACTGCCTCATTACGTCGTGCACGGCTCTACTCGCAAGGCAGGCTATCACATTTATGAGTACGAGGCCGTTGATTAGCCCAGCTGGCCAGCTTGTGATGGTCGAGTCGGGCCTAGTACCTGACCCTTTCTCATGTGCGACTCCGATCGCACCGGAGCTTGGGGGGGAGAGGGGGGGGGGCATGCCGAAATAATCCTCGCTCACATAAGCCTCCGTATCAAACATTAATATATTTATGGGATCATGGTGCATTTGCCGAATCAATGCGTCCGTAATTTTAATGCCCCACTAAATCAATGCATACATAAATTGGCGCCTTACTATTTAATCAAAACGTCCACGAGTCAGGGTCATGTTTAGTCAATGCGTCCTTTAATTATTGTCCTATTCAATAAATGCAACCATGAATTAGTACCCTCATTGATCAATGCGTCCACCAATTAGTGATATATTCAATCGATGTACAACGAATTACCTATGCAATTCAAGGACATCGATGCATTCCATTTGAAATTTCTTGAATAATAAGGCTACTGCTCTAAACTTCACACAAGGCTACCATCCGGTAATAATCCGGCTCATCATTTCATTGAAATTGTATGCGTATATGGAGACCGATGTTGATGCATCAATGCATTCGCCCCGCATAAGCGCATCCAAGAATTAGTGCTCTACATAATGGATGCGTCCATGAATTAGAGCCAAACATGTTTAGTGCGTCCCAAGAATAGTTGCCCATTGAATTGATGCATCCACGAATAAGTGTTCTACTTAATCGCTGCGTGCACTACGAATTAGGAAAATGATAAGTTCGTGATGCATTGCAGTTGATGCTTGTTTTTTGAAATCTGAGGCTGATAGTGAGGCTTAGGACCGAGTCGCCTTCCTCAAGAGATGTTGGGTACGGATTATATTACCGAAACCCTCCGTACTGGATTTGCCGGATTATATTATCAGCCGCTCATGATGACCGCCGCCGCTAGACCGTGCCACCCCCCGGGCTACGACTCTATTTTGGCATGTTGCGCGTCGTGTCTCGCCCCAAGGGAGATACAATATCAACATGGCTCGTCGTCGTCCAACGAGCGCCCTTTCCTAACGTTGCTTCCGATTTGTCCGTCGCGAGCTTCTACAGCCGCCTTCCGCCACATATCCGTCCGCCGTGCCCGCCTCCTCGCCGCTAGAAACTCATGAGATACTAAACTTACTACCTAGCAATGCAATATTCGAAGGTATCTGGCTTGAAAAGCTGTATCGGACGGGTCGAGCGGGAGATCGTGGCGATGGTGTGCAACTATTCTTTGCAAAAGCCCTCCATACTTGGGCTTCGCGACAATTGTTTGAGCACGTGGATCGCATTGCCGGAACCTCTCTCAGCACGCTACCGTACCAAGCATGGCACGGCTACGGGGCTACTAGCGCCCGCCACGGGAAGGTTTATGTGTGCGCCGGCCGGCATGCTAGCGAACCCCCTCTTACCCCCCTCCCCCGGGGCCGCCGCCGGTGCGCCGCCGCCTCGTGCAGTGTAGCGCTTAATACATGTATCACGGGGGGTACGCCCACCGGGGGCGGAGCGGCGGCGGCCCGGAGGGCGTGCGCTCGCAAGCCCGCCGGCACTCACCCCCACCTCCATGTGGTGGGGTGAAAACCATGAGTTGTTATCTACGTGATCAATGTTGTCGGGAAGCCTCGGTACGGAAGTTTTTTGAAAACTATCCGTACACCAACGTCAAGATCTCCCACTCGGCTAGTCCAATATTTCTTTTCATGGCTGGATAATCCTTGCATACTTTCATGTCTAGGGACGGGACCCGTATCTAAGGGGTCGTGTTGCGGCGAAGATGGTACGGACGGATCTGAGTTGGTGGGGGGCGTTGGAGCTGGCTGCGGACAGCCGGGAAGAAGCGTCACGGAAGGGTGCTCGCTGACAGCCGACCAACCATGTGGGACTATAGTTTCCCTTGGGGGCGAGATGAGAGGCTACGCAGGAGGTGGAGGGTTCCAGCCGGAGGAGCGACACGGTATGGCAGCGGAGGTCCACATAATCATCCGCCGCCGGAAAAAACCGGTACGGAGGGTTTTCGAATAAATGTTTCTAAACCCAACATATTTTGCGAAGCGGCGACTCGATCCATGGGTTCGACCAACCCGTCCCTTAGTCGGTATCCAGTCCTCGATAGGTTGCCCCATGCATTGTGCCAAGGGTTATCCCAACGGCACATTGCTCGTACATGCGGACCCCTAACAATATGAACCACCGGGGGAGGGTACGGACGGCCACAACGCGATAAAAAATATGCTGGAAAACATACGGCGAAGGACCGCGGACAAGAGAAAACTTCGGCACTTAGGCAGAAGCGCCGGCCGGACACCGTCCGAGGCTTAGGTCTTCTCTTCTTCCCAGCCCCCGAAGGAGGAGAGAAGACTAGGTTGGGAGGCGACCTGCGACTAGAGAAGCAGCGGTTATCTCGGACGGGGTGTGCGTGAATCGTGAAGGGACCGTCAACGACCTCAACAAGGGGGGTTTGGCGCCTGCCTTTCCCCCCCAACTCCCGCACGACCGGAGTCGCATAGGAGTAGAGGTCAAGTAGGCCCGACTCGGCAAGCAAAAGGTGATCAGCGACCCCGCCGCGGAAGGAGTAGGCCGCGTATCGTGGAGAATAGCGACATTTTATATTTCATACCGTCTGCACAAAAAATATGCATATAGAAGACAAGTCATAATTGTGTACTTGTATGTTTAAGACGTTATCACTAGTGTCATTGGAGAGGTTGGGGTTTGTGGTTCGCACGGTCTAGCCATGGCTTATCAGTCCTAAATGGTGTAGCTGGGAGGGCCTAGAGAAAGCGCCGGTTTCACCCGGTATCGTTGTAAACAATTTCATTTCATTTCATTTCACCGGGGGGGGGGGGGGGGATACTACACTCCTCCACACATGCATAACGTTGAGCAAAAGCTAGTCAAGAACATGCTCCCCTCTCACCACGTCAACCACGACGACATCCACGCGTCACGTTGACGGTGGTGTTTGGAATGCTTGGGTGTGTGCTTGTGCGAACCAACCCCCCCCCCCCCCCCCCCCCCCCCCCCGCGGGGCAAACGTCGGGAATTAGGCTTGTAAATCAGTAGGAATGAAGAATTGGTGAATAAATATCGACTTCCCCCGCACAAATAGCCATATGAGGCAATCCGAATTGGACGGGTGTTGCTTGGCACGGCGGCTCAGCTTTGCCGAAATATTGTTGAAATTAGAATAATTAACTGAAACTAGGCGCCCGCCGGCGGCGCAGCGGCGGCGGCCCCGGAGGGAGGTGCGCTCGCATGCCCGTCGGCACCTACCTCTACCTCCACGCGGTGGGCGCTGGTGTCCCCATAGCCGTGCCAAACATGGCACGGTAGGGGGCTGAACGAGGTACCGGCAGCTGCGATCTGCGGGATCGTCATCTATCGGGAAGCCATGTACGGAGGGTTTTGAAAAAGCATAATATCCGTACACTAGCACAGGGATCCCCCGCTCGGCCAGTCCGATATGCTTTTTCATCGACTAAATACTCACAGATACTCTCCCGTCCTGACGTATGCGGAATGTTTTTTGGCGAAGAAGGGTACGGACGGATCGGCGGTGGGACGAGGGTGTTGGAGTTGGCGGCGGACAGTTGGGAAGCAGTGCTAGGGCACGGCGCTCGCTAGCAGTCGCCAGACATGTGAGTTTTATGTATCCCATGGGGGTGAGGCTAGAAGCTACACAAGATGGCGGAGGGTCGCAGCCGGAGGAGCGGCACGATTTGGCGGCGGAGGTCATGAGGATCATCCGCCACCGGAAAAGCCCGGTACGGGGGGTTTCTGGAAAATATTCCCGTACCCAACATCTTTAGTGGCGCGGCGACTCGATCCATGTTTCCGGCCAACCCCCTCCCTAGTCGGTACACGGTTATCGACAAGCTGCCTCATGCAGTGTGCCTAGGGTTATCGCAACGGCACACTGCTCGTAAAGGCGGCCCCCTAACAACGTAAACCACCGGGGGAGGGTACGGACGGCCACAACGCGATCGGATAGGTGTTGGAAAAAGACGGAGCAAGGACATGGGACATGAGATATCTGGCACGGGGATAGGAGAGCCAGCCGGACACCGTGTGCATCTTAGTTATTCTTTCTTCTCAGCCCCCAAAGGAGGAGGGAAGACTAGGCTAGGTAACGAGGTGCGTCGGGAGGAGCAGCTACTACCTCGGGTGGGGATGAGCACGGATCGAGACGGGACCGACGACGACATGAGCGAGGGGGTTTTTCACATGCCTTTCCCCCCTAGCTCTGGCACGACCGGAGTCGCACAAAAGCCGAGGTCTGGCAAGTTCGCCTCGACCAGCTCAAGCTGACCAACCTCGCTTATCAGCGACCCCGCAGCGGCTTGAGCAGGCCGCGTATCGTGGAGACTAGAGACACTTTTTATTTCATATTGTATCCGAAAAAATACGTATAGATCCAAAAAAAATGGTTACATGTATGTTTTAGACGGTATCGTTACTGCCAATGGAGATGTTGGGATTAGTGGTTCACGGCGTTCTAAACCCATTTAGCATCGCAAAGACCTATAACAGGTTCGATCGGGGCCGCCCAGAGACAGCGGCCGTTAACTCGGTATTGTTGTAAACAATTTCAATTTCAATTTCAATAACTGAAACTTTGTTTGTGGGTGTCTCGACTCCAAAGCATGTGCGTTCAACGCGCATTGTAAAGGCGCGTCCAACAGCACCTGCTTGTAAAAGGTTTGACCGTATTTGAGAAAGTTGTGATCGTTTGAGCATGGTGGCCGAAAGGAGCTTACCCTTGGGGTGTGCGCATATCGGTGGTAAGTATATATACACTATTTCGTGCGTTTCCCCTGCAGTGGCCTGCCCAACACCTCCTCCCTATGTTGCCTATGCATCATATTGGCGCGACCGTCGCATAAGCCTTCATGTTGCGGCGCTGTGCGCATGTTGTTCTTTTCGACTAACTTGCACGGCAATTGTTTGAAAGAGCGTGCCGCACGGGTGAGGGCGAGATAACCCCAAGCACACAAGCCCCGGTAGTGCTCAAATTCACCCCCTCGGTATTTGTCTGCAATTCCATCTTGGGCGCCAAAGCATTGCTTAGGATTTCAAAAGATTTGTCAATGATTCATATGCATGGTTATATTTTTACTTGCGAAGGTGCGAAATCTTGACCGGACTTTTGTGAAGAAATGTATTCTCCCGTTTTTATGCTCAAGTTTGATAGTTGATCGGGCAAAACCACTGGAATCGGCAATTAGCGGTAGCTCCAACAAAAAAAAGCAATGCAATAGTAGTAGCATCCTTAATCCAAAAACAACAAGGACTTCATCCGTGGCATTCTAAATATTGCGTGGCTGATTTTCCGGATCCGTGGTTGTTTACACATCACGTCTTCTAGGCTCGGTAGCCCGCTGTCGACGATGATGTTAAGGGGAAATCAAGCCTATTTTTCATCCGCGGGAGCGTCGAGCTCGGTTTGTTTGGACTCCGCTATTGTCCCTAGAGTGTGTGCGTGTGGGGGGGGGGGGGGGGAGGCGGAGGAGACGCACTAAAACCCCCCTCGGTAGTGTCTCGGAGGTCCCGTTGTCATCGTGACAACCCGTCAACCCCATCACCAATATTTCTGCCGTTTCCCATGAGAGTTTATCCCCAACGGCCACTGCACTCCCGAGAGGGGTATACATACATGTCATAGGCTATCGACAATGAGCATGTCCATGCTTCGATAGCCTATACCACCTTGTCGCTTCATATCCTATGCAATCGAGCGGAGAGGTAATATGGCTAATATGGCTTCGAGACTTCGTCGGAGGTGAGCTTTCGATGTGGGGATTAGACGGGTTGCAACGGGGGGAGTTCGTCAGTCCGAGTGAGCTGAGCAGAATATTTTTCCACGCAGAGGATGAGAGGAGAGTTACTGAGTTGTTGTAGCGGGATTGGCGAGACGGATCCGGGCGGTAGGTACCGGCCGGGTTGCAGCTTGAAGAAGCGAGAGAAGACCCGAAGTTCCGACGGAGCACAAAAGGACAAGCAATCGAGATTGGGTGGCGAATAAGAAGTCGGGTAGGACTACTTTAGAAGGTCGCGACATCCGCTGTCGGACACGTTTCATTGTGTTAGGCATGTAGTGTGGGTTATTTAGGGGTTATGGTTTGTTTGAAATTGTATGCTGACAAAATCACATAATTGCTTTCTCGGGCCCAATGGATGTGGTTCGCCAAGCTTTCTTCGACCGCAGTTTGGAAGTCAGCCTACACGCCGCCGGCAAAGCGGATGCTAGCGTTGCGTTGGCCAGAGTCACCCCCGACAAACCCCGGATCCAGAAGCCAAAGCCCGCAAAGCGGCTGCCGCCAAACGCAAGGTAGCATTTGCTGCCGCAGCGGCCGCACGAGCCACCCCAGCCACCAAGAACGCCGACACGACGCGGCCACCACCAAAGTGATTATGGTCTGGCCCGCTCGCCGATTCATGCCCCCCCCCCTCATCTCCCTTCATGCGACATTACGGGCGGCGCAAATGGCGGGAGTGGGAGCGCATCGGCGCGAGCGGCGAAGTCATGCAATGGATCCGCCATGTCGTCCGCGTGAAATTCAAGCACGGCGTACGCCCACGCCCGTTCAACCATGGCATCGCAATGCAGGACGCTACACCGGCACAGCTCAAGTTCTTGGCCACAAAACTCCCGCGCTTCGAGGCTTGCAGCGCGTGGGAGCGCTCACACAACCCGCGCTACGTGTCCCGCATGCTGTTCCTCGTTCCAAAGCCCGAAAAGAAACATACAGTGGCGGCTAACTGTCGACTTCCACGAGCTCAACCGCTACTATAACGAGTTCAACATGTCATGCGAAACCCTGAAGCACTTGCGACACCTGTCCCGCCCGGGAGACTACCTATACCTCACGGACGGGTACTACACCCTTGGCATCCGGGAGGAAGACCGCGACTACGTCACGGTCAACTACCGCGGCACCCTGTGGCGGCTCGCGTGCCTTCCGCTGGGCTGGTCGGGGTCGGCCTACTGAAATTGAAATTGAATTGATTTATAACATGTACCGGATGGAACCGGGTAATGTCTCTAGGTCCTCCCAACTACACCATTCAGGAAACTTACAAGTCCGGGCTAAACCGTTAACCGCCAAAATCCAACCCTTCCCAAAGCTGTTGGGGGGCTTTACTCCCTCCCCGGGGAGTGTGACGTGCGTAGTGCTGGCAGCGTGCAGTTAGGGGCGTGCGTGGGTGCAGTGTGCAAAGGCGCGGCGAGTGGTTGTGCGAGATTTGATGCGTTATATGAGAAGGAGATGACGCAGCCATTGGACAGTGTGCGAATGGAGTTGTGTGAGGATGCGTGACGTGTAGAGTCGTGTTTTTTAGATGAGTTTGTCAGGAGGGACACTGCGGAGGGTGAGAAGGTAGGTGAGGCTTGTAATGGTGGATGAGTGCGGTGTTCATGTGCGGCTCATGACGATCGGAAGGATGTCGACTATTGTACTTTGCCAGTGCCGGCGGATGGCATTGGGGAGGGGGTGTATTTGTCGCGAATCAGTTGAGCTGTGTGGGAGAGGTTGTGGTCCGTGCATTACTTCCAGTCCCCTATCTGAATCTTTTTAATCGAGGAGTATCGGCGGCGACCGTTTGTGTGACCGACATAACGAGGTTCGAAGAGCCGCATAAAGTTGGGTTTGTCTGCATGGGGTCTCAGCGCGGGGGGGAGAATCTCGGGAGCGGGGATGGGAGGGCATGAGGTTAAGGAGTCGGGCGAGAGGCAACAAGGAGGGTGGGCTTGTGGGTGGGGTGAGGGGGATGGCAGTCGGGGAGTATGGGTGGATGTAGATGATGCGAATGATTTAATGAGTTCATTACCAAAGTCGACGGTGATGGTCTCCCATCGGCCTCCGTTGTGGCGTTCCAAAAGGAAGATGAGGAGTTGTAGCGCGCAATTGTGGCGGTCTTGTCTCATTTGTCTCAAACCGGACAAGGTGGGGCAATTACAGGTCATGTGGCCGTTGCTGGTGAATTGTCCGAACATGGGGCAACGCAGGGTGGGATTGTGGGTGAGGAGGCGGGTGTTGTGCACGCCCCATATGAATTCTTGCTTATGAGTAATTTGGATGTTGGTGAGTGTTGTGTGTTTGTAGTGGAATTTGAAGTCGGCTTCGTCCTCCGCGGCACGGGCGAGGAGGGCACCGTGTTTAGTGGTGTGTGAGAAAGGTGTGCGCGTGTGTGTGTGTGTGTGTGTGTGTGTGTGTGTGTGTGTGTGTGTGTGTGTGTGTGTGTGTGTGTGGTGTTATACGTGTGTGCGTAAGTTTTGAGGTTGGTGTATCTATAGGGTATTGGTTCCACTAGGGTTTGGGGTATGAGTGTGTATGGCCAGGTCCATTGGCCTATCGACACGTCTAAACCTGTGGTGTATGTAGTGTCGGGTGAGTGTCCGTCCGCAACTTGGTTAGCAAGGGTGTCTGCGAGGTCGTTGTCTATTGAGTGGTTGTGGGCTTTGATTTTGCCTAGATGGGTGCAAATGCCTGATTCGCAGCGGGTTTTGAGGGTGTGTGTGGTGAATCTGAGTGTGTCACAGTGAATGTTGTGTCGGTAGGCGGAAGGGCAGTTCATGTCGCCTTGTATGAGGCGGGGTGAGCACGCACTGTCTTTAAGGAGGTGGGTTTGGCCGAATCGAAGGCCGATATCGATGCCTGCGAGTTCCGCGCGATTGATGGTATGAGAGGGAGGGGTGGAGGTCACCAGAATTTTGACGCGTGTGTGCGAGGCAGGGTGAGTGGCAGCTGCTCCAAGGGGGGAGGGGCCTCCCTTTTTGGAGCCGCCAGTGTACACGAAGTCGTGCCAATTCCAAGCAAGTTCTCCTATGGTAAGGGAGTATGTTAGTGTCGTACGCTCCGGGAGGGGGTAAGTGATGGGTTAGCTGGGGTTAGGGGGGATGTGGTAGATGCATGCGGAGTGTGGTGAGTAGGTATCGAAGAGGGGCGGAGGTGGAGCGGTGATGGAGGGGTTGGGGAGGTGTGTATTGTTAATGGAATAGAGTGTGTTGTGGAGGGAGGTCATTATTGAACCATGCAAACACAGTTAGTGTGGAAGATGGGTTCATATACACAATATGTTCCTATCGGGTACCGACTTTTGGCGGTACTTGGATAAGGCGTACACCTCCGTTCCGGGAAGCGGCGGTTCTATCCCCCTTCATGCCATTCCGTGTGTACATTGATTAACAGGTTATGGGCCCTCCGCGTTTACGTGGGGTTTACCGGCCAGAGTTTGTCCATTAAGGGGGGGTGTTTACATATCCCTCCGTAGGACTTCTAATGGACACATGTGTACGCTGGACTCCGGGGGAGTCTTGGCCTTCCACCTAGAGGTGTTCGCTATAGGTGTTCGCCGCTCAGTCGCGATGCGATGCGATGGGCTCATATACACAATATGTTCCTATCGGGTACCGACTTTTGGCGGTACTTGGATAAGGCGTACACCTCCGTTCCGGGAAGCGGCGGTTCTATCCCCCTTCATGCCATTCCGTGTGTACATGGATTAACAGGGTGGGGAGGCCATATTCAAGGTCCAAGTTAAAGAGGTAGTTGTGTAATTTGATGATGCAGGTGTGGGGATTGAAATGAGCCGGAAGCGAGGCCGGATGTGTTGCAGTTAGAGTATGTTGTCGGATATCAGGTAGGGAGGTGGGGGGGGGGGCTGTGGGGTCTAATCTCAGGGCCATGTGGCCTTTCTATTGCAGGTTTAGGGACGAGGTGCGGCCACTTCGGCCGGCGAGGTCTTGTGGGTCAGCTGGGAGGGTCCGGGGAGTCCAAAGGGCGCGGTGACGGAGTCGGGAGGGAGGTCGTCAAGCATGTCCTCGAGGTCGTAGTCACAGTCTGCCTGGGAGTGGAAGGGAAGGGGGAGGAAGGGGGAGGGACATAGGAGACATGGGCGGGAGAGAGAGAAGGAGTGAAGGATGGGGGGGAGGCTGGGGTTGAGGGGGTCGGCGGGGAGGGGTTTGACGTTCGGAGGGGGTTGGCGGGAGGGAGTGGAGGGGGATGTCTTCTTGTGATGTGGGCGAGTGTGCTCCGTGATGCCCACCGGTGGGACGGGTTTGAGGGTGGGGTCGGTTAGGGGCCTTGAGATGGGGGTGGTGTCCATTGGGTCGTGGGGGGAAGGGTTGGAGGGAGGTGGGGGAAGGGTGGGTGGGGGAGGGAGTGGAGGTATGGGGTGTGGGTTGTATGGAGGTATGGGAGTGGAGGGGGGGGGGTTGGGTGGCGGTGGAAGAGGTACATTTTCGGGGGTGGGTCCGAGGTTGGGTAGAGGGTTTGGGGTGAAGCAAGAGTCCCTTGGGTCGGCGGAGTCTTCGGTGATGGTAGGGAGGGTAGTGGGGATGGTGTCGGTGGTGAGGGGGTTGGGTATAGAGGAGGAGGGGGTGGTGGTAGAGTCGTGAGTGGCGATAGGTTCCGGAGAGGTGGAACGGCGTTTGCGTGAGAGGTTGCGGGTGTGTGTTGGGGTCGGAGTGCGGTGAGAGGGGGTGGAGGAGAGTTGGATGATGTCGGGAAGGGGGTCGATGTCGAACGGGATGTCGTCGTCGGCGTCAATCACCGAGCTGTCGGAGGTCTCGAGCTTCTACTTGGTAAAGGTGTCGATGTCGAGGACGTGTTGGGTCAAATGGAGGAGGGTGGGAGGGTTGATATGCAGGGTTTTGTGTTTGGAGACGTGGAGGGGTGGAGGGGAGGGAGTGGTGGTGAAGATGGGGTCCGACAGGCGGGCCCGACCGAAGGTGGAGTAGTGGTGGGGGTGGATGGTGGGTGTGCTGGTGGCATGGGTGTGTGAGCAGCGGCGGAGGAATGTGTGTTTGAGTGGAATGGTGGCCGAGCCGCTGGTGGAAATGAGAATGCAATACATTTCTGTGGTGAGAGATATATGAATTTTGGTGGCAATTAGGGGGGAGGGGGAGGGGTGGGAGGGGAAGTAGGAGCCGTCGGCGAGTTTTTGGAGTGAAGTGTGGTTTGTGAGGTCAAATGTGGGGAGTAGGGAGGGGTGTACATTGGAGAGGAGGTGTGTGTATTCTCGTGTTGTGTGATGGAGGAGTGTGGAGAGCCAGTGGGAGAGGGGAATGGCGCCGTCGGCGTCATTGCTGGGGAGGCGGGAGAGGGGATTTCTGTGACTATATGAATACTGTGGTGAGGCATGTGGCCGCCCATGAGGTGCTTGGGACGTGACCAGTGAATGGGGGAGGTGTGATGGTGATGGTGTGAATTTTGGTGGTCAAGGGTACCGTTGTGTGAAATGTATGAGGTGGAATGTGAAGTGGTACGTGGCATGAATGTGAAAGGATGGGATTATCGGGCAGGTGGAGGATATTTACCCAATAGGCGGAGGGGTCATAACCGATCGGGATTGGGTTGGCGACATAATGAAAGGCGTCTGCGCATTGGAGGATAAACTGGGTAGGCTCCGTAAGGTCCGCGACTTGGGTGGCCATGGTCGGCTAGTAGATGCTCCCTACATAGCCGATGTCGGACGCGAGGCGGTCACTGAGGAAAGTATGTATTAGTGCGATCGATTCTTGGCCGGAGAGAAGATGAAGAGTGGGGGCTTATTTTTACGCGACGGCCTGAAAGTTCGGGGAGCGTTAGTGCTGCAAGGAAATGTATTTTCTGTTGTTTTAGTGTGTCGAGAAGGTGGGGGAGAGCGGCAGCGTGGAGTGGTGCGGGATCAGCCAAACGGAGTTCACGTTGTTGAGAAGCGAGTTGGTATACTAGGCCTACCACAACGTAGGAGGTGGGGATTTCCATGCGAATTTCCTAGTAACCCGACGCTAGTTCAGGGTGGAGGGGGTGTGATCGTGGTGCGGGGCTATGTACGGGTGCACCGTCCGAGCGGTGGAGGTAATCCATCGCGTGTGGTGTGCGATTTCTCGGTCTATCATATTTTTCGTGCGGGACGTGAGGTCGTCGAGTTTGTGGAGGCTCTCGAGGAGCCACCGACGAGCGACCTAGCAGGCGGAGGGTAACGAGTCCGACGAGTTCGTCGAGTCGGGGAGGAAAACTCCACGAGTCCAAAAACATGCAAGGTCGGGGGGGCGGTGGAGTACCGGCCTGTCATGAGGTAGGAGTCGATCGTTCGGGTTGGGAGGTCAGCGGCCCGTCCCATGTCCCTCGTTGACCGGGGGGTAGCGAGGACCATGGACCCTGGAGGTCACGACCGGGGGAAGGCTCGAGCGCCGTGCCCATGTCGTCGTTGGCAGTTGGTAGCTAGGGTGCCGTGAGGAAGGGAGTAAGCGGGTGGTGGCCCGTGAACCGGCTCATGGGGTGGGATTGCCCGATGGGGATGACGGGCGTGGTCCAATCGTGCTACATGCATGGAGTTTAGAATCCGTGGACATTGTGGTATGATCGTCAGGTGGGGGGGGATTGGGGTTAGCAGTAGGAGAAAAACGTGGTTTTGTAGTGGGTTGCGTGTGTTGGCGGCACACGTCCAGGCCCGATGGGGCATGGGTTTGGTTTTGGTTTGCGGCGGACATGAAAGTTTGGACGCTCGGTGGGGCGTGGGGTCGCGCCGTAAGCGTGGGAGGGTGGTTTTGTAAGTGATTGTGGGTGTAGGGGTTCCGCAGTATTTTGGGGGGAACTTGATGTGTTCTTGAAGTGGGTGGCGCTGAATCTGTCGGGGGGACCGAATTCGAATTTTGGAAAGCTGCGCCTTGCTGCGTGTACAATGTGCTGAGTCTACGGATCCATTGACCTCGGTGAGCTAGGCTCGGGTGGGAAGAGGTGGCCGGTGCATGTCGTCCGACGGGCCATGTGACCACCTATCCATCGCTTATTGGGAGGCAAGGTCCTGAGCGAGAACGGTCAGCGTTGCTCATCCGAGCCACCGGCCCGTCCATGTTTTGCGGTACATTAGTACTTTAGTAGTACTTTGGGATTTGTTACGGTGTTAAGTGACGGTAGGATGCGTTTGAATGGGTCGGCCTACTTCTTTCGCAAGCTCACACATGTGTTCACAAACTACGTGCGAGGCCGCCCACCACCTATCCCAACAATTGCTCCCCCATCGGGACGTCCCTCCAAACGCTTCCGACGGATCGCATGTTGGCGCGGCACCTGTCTGCTGCCCTACATAGACGACTTGACGCTCCTCACCAACTAAGACATCATCACCGCGCTACTCCTTCGCCGACGCGTCGATTCCCTGCTCGCAAGTTTGGGACTCTTACGCAACCCCAAGAAAGGCATGTGAACGCCTACCCAAGTCGGCGACCACATGGGCCTCACCATCGACCTCATCAGCGGCGAATTCCGCGCTCCACAAGACAAGCTACGCAAGCTAGCCCAACAAGCATCCTCTTTACTTGGCCGCGCGGCCTCGAACGCTCGCTGGCTACCAACACGACAACTCGCACCACTCGCCGGGAAAGCCTAATTATTCTACCTCGCCATCGTGCCAGCTCGTTTTTCTCTGCGCGAGCTACACGACGTTCTAGCCGCAAGCCGTGGATGGGGGGGGACGCATCCGACTCACGCATAAACTACGTCGCGACCTCGAGCGGTGGCGCACATTTTCCCCAGAAACCAACGGCCGCTCCATCTACAAGCCCATCGACACCGCCTACCTCCACGCCAACTCGAGCGACTACGGATGGGGCGCCGTACTGAACGACAACCCCAACTTCCATGCACGTGGTTTTTGGGACGCACACGACCGCCACTAGCACATTACACGGAAAGAACTATGCGCAGTCCAACACGTTATCGAGTCCTTCCTCCCTCAGCTACAGGGTCGCAACGTCCTCGTACACGAGGACAACATTGCCGTGGTCCGGCTTCAAGTGGATATCGCACAACATCCGCAAAGGGGCGGCTTCCGTCGCTAGCTGCATCGGCGCCTCCCTTCTTGTCGTCAAATACATGGGTGGCTTGGCCAAGAACAACTCAGTGGCCGAATGCAAATACATCGACCCGACCGTGGCCCCATAACATGTTTCTAGGCGTTTCTTCGGTTGGTTCACTCCGCCCGTCTTGCAACACTAAAACTAGGTTGTGCAAGCCTTTGACTTTAGGTTACATGCAAAACGTGCCCTTGGGTAAATGGTCTAAGGCTGGCCACTAGAGGAATAGCGGAATAGCGATAGCGGTACGTATCACTATACAGTACCGAAACGTACTGACACGTCGGAATTATTAGTAATAAATAAATCGCGAAGCGATACGAGCTATAGGTCCAGGCAAATAATAGGAGGTATATTCGCGAATATACCTCCTATTCGGAATAGGAGGTATAGCGTTTTTCAAATAATATAGACGATATACAGGCGAAAGAAAATAACGAAATACAACCGGACCGCTATGGGTTTGGGCGACCGCTCTATAGGTTTGGGCTGGCTGGCTCACCGACTACAGGTACCCGTACAGCAACGAGGGATGCCAGCAATAACGGGACAACGCAAAATCAGTGGCGTGCCATCGTCTAGAAGAAGGAATCCTAGGACTATCGCTAGGAACCCACATGTTCACCACGTAGTCGCTATCGCTATCATGGAATCCTGCGCGGCTTGTGTTGGAGTGAGCAGCGGACGCATTCGCTCGGCGAGCGATCTATCCGGACACGCCTATTTTCGAAAATCTATCTCTTGTTGAATTGCCCACTCGCTCAAACAAGAGGTAGATATCGACGCCGAATTTATCGAAAATCTAGAAGCGTACCTTGAGATACCTTTATAAAACAAGTTGTACCATCTGTGTGGCAGCAAAATGAACTTAGCCACCATCCGCGAAAGATGATCTGTGTGGCAACAAGATTCTCGTCTACTCAACTTTTTCGATAGCGACTTGCGGGGTAGCTCCTCCACGTAGTTGGTAGTAGCGATCGTCGCTAGATGGTCTGCACAAGTACTTAACTGTACTTGGTCCCTATCCGCTATTTGTTTAGTAACGCGTAATAGCACCCATTTACCCTAGGGCACGTTTTGCCAAAGATGTCAGCTTGCTTACAATTTGGCCAAAAGACACCCACAGACAGGGTCTGGGGGTCGATTAGCGCAGGATTATAGGGATGGGTGGGTGGGTTCGCGCGAAGCCTAGATTGGCTGAGCGCGAAAGCAGAGAGTGCCTAGGCTCGTGGCTAGCTACGGCTTATAAGGCACGGGCTAGCTAGAGCTGACCGTTGGGGAAGTCGTTGGTCGTTGGCTGCGTCTAACTGTTCGGGCAAGGTGGTTGCCCTGCAGGCGAGACGCGCCGATATTAACGGTACCAGAAACCGCTAGAGTTACTGTCACGTACACATGATATTGGATATGCAAACCTCTAGATTCAAATCAATATGACCATTTACCCTAGGGCACGTTTTGCCAGTAACCTAAAGCCAAAGGCTTGCACAGCCAGAATTAGTGTTGCGGGGGGGACGGAGTGAGCCAGCCGAAGAACCGCCAAGCAGCAGGTGATGGGGTCATGGTTGGGTCAATATATTTGCCTTCGGTCACAGAGCTGTTCTTGGCCCAGCCACCCATAAATTTGATTACGGGGAGGGGCGCGCCGATGCAGCTGGCAGCGGACGCCGCGCCTTTGCGTAGGCTGTGCGACGTCCATTTAAAGCCGGCGGGCGCGGACGAGTGGACTGTGAGGAGGGCGAGGGAGAGCCAGGCGGAGATGGTGGACGCGGCGCCCCACTCGGTGGAAGGTTCGGAAGGTGAGCAGCTCCAAAAGGCGAGGGGGGGTGGCGTGTTGTAGAATTTGTTGCAGAAGGTCGCGCGCTGCTCCGTGTAGTAGACGAGCAGGTCTGCCAAGACGGGGTTAGCTGCTACAGGGATAGCGATGACAGGTTTTTCGGCCGCGTCGCGGCGCTGGTCCCCTTTAGATTTGCGCACGAATAGGCAGATTTGTTGAGAGGGCCTGTCGACCACTAGGTCGCCGGTCTGGCAGCGGGCGCCGGTTTCGGCGCGGCAGAAAAACATGTAATTGACACACACCGCTAAACAGGCTCTGAAGCGCTGCATCTGAGGGAGGGAAGCAGGGGTCCACGCGAAAGTTCCGTGTAGGGTGTTGGCGGCGTGTAGGATGTCCAGAGCGACTTGTGCGGGTAGCGGGAGGCGAGCGGTGGTGGGCAGCAGGCGGTGCTGTAGCATTTCGAGTCCACGGCGGGCGTCCGCCAGGAGTTCGCCCACGGCGATAGGTTGGCGCCGGTGGTCGCGGAAGAACTTGTTAATTGCGGAGAAGTAAGGCTGCAGCGAGCTGGCAGCGACCGTTCCCGAGAGGGCAAGCCAGGCGGTGTAGCGGACCATCGTGGCCGGCGTGGCCTGTAGCGGGGCGATATTTTCCTCTGTCGGAAAATAAAAAACTGTCGGATTGCGCTCTGGTAGCTCGAGTACGTAGAGGGCGCTAGCGAGTTGCTGAGTAGGGCAACCGCTGTAACCCCGAGCTTATCTGAACCTAGGAGGTCTTGAAAAGTTTTAGCCAGTTCGGAGGACCAGGGCGACTGTGCTGCTCCGCGGCGTAATCCGTAGCGCGGCGGTCCTGTACGCAGAGGGAGGACGTGCTGTACAGGAGTATTTAATCGGTCCGGGCGTATCGCCCGGCCAATCGCACCGCGTCGCGTGTAGAGCCAAGCGGGGGTGCTAGTCGAAAAGCCACGATGCTCCAAGCGGGAGGTCCGACCCCTTCTCGCTTGCCTAGCCTGCCGGGGAAGAACAGGTTGCGGGACGCTGGGAAGTGTACGGTCTCGGTGGCCAAGCGGGCGAACGCGTGGTACCACGTTTTGTTCCGCCAGTAGGGGGCGATGACAGTCGCCGCGGCTTGAGCTTGTTCGAGTTTCGCGGCGAGTGCGGGTAGGGCAGACCAAGGGGGGTTGCAGTAGTTGTTCTCGCGTTTCCACGCCGCGTCGGGGAGGTGTAGGCAGTCGATGTCCTCGCACAAGGGGTCGCGCCAGCGGGCGTTGAAGCGTGGCAGTTTCGTGTTGAGCATAGAAGCGAACCGGTCGATTGTATGCGGGCCCCACCGGAGCTGAAGGTGGTTGAAGAGTTGAGGGTTTAGCTGCCAGTCTTCGGAGTCCAGCTCGCGGCTGAGTGTGTCGGCCCAGACGTTGGCGGCTGACCGGATGTAGCGTGGGCGGATGTGGATGTCGTTGGTGTCGAGTAAGAACCACAAACGCCGCAGCTCCGTCATCATGACGGGTGACCGGGACGTTAGCTTGGTTAGGACGGCGACCACGGCAGTGTTGTCCTCGTGGAGGAGGACTTGTCGTCCTCGGAGTTGCGGTAGAAAGGATTCGACCGCGTGCCTGACTGCTCGAAGTTCCTTCCACGTAATGTGTTGGAGGCGGTCGGGGGCGCTCCAAAACCCGCGGGCTTGGTAATTGGCGTCCTCGTTGAGGACGGCTCCCCACCCGTAGTCGCTCGAGTCGGCGTGTAAGTAGGCGGTCTCGACGGGCTTGTAGATCGACCGGCCGTTGTGTTGGGAGGGTACCGTGCGCCACCACTCGAGGTCGCGTCGGAGTTGGTGGGTGAGGCGCACGCGTCCCCCCCAACCGGTACGGGTAGCCAAGACGTTGTGGAGCTCGCGCAAAAAGAATCGGGCGGGCGCGATGGCGAGGTAGAGGAATTGCGCTTTTCCCGCGAAGGCTGCGAGTTGGCGTGTGGGTAGCCATCGTGCGTTGGACGCTGCTCGTCCGAGCAAGGCCGAAGCGTGTTGTGCGAGGTGTAGCAGTTTTTCGGGTGGGGCGCGAAACTCGCCGCGTAGTAAGTCCACCGTGAGGCCCAAGTGGTCGCCGACTTGCGTTGGCGTCCATACACCTTTCTTGGGGTTGCGTTGTAGGCCGAGGCTGTCGAGCAGGGCTTGGACGCGCTGCCGGAGTATGAGGGCCTCGTCGTAGGAATCCGCTAAGAAGAGGAAGTCGTCCATGTAGGGGAGTAGTCGGGTTCCTCGCCATCGCGCGTTCCGGAGGAAGCGCTTGGACGGGCGGCGCGGGCCGGCCGGTGTAGATGCGGGCGTGGGAGGAGGAGGGCGGCGGAGGTGGTTCGTAAACACTTGAGTGAGCTTGCAAAAGTAGTAGGCGGAGCCCGACCACCCCATGGGGAGGCATGCGAGGCGCCATAGGGTGCCGCGGTAGTTGACCGTGAAGTAGTCGCGGTCCTCCTCCCGGATGCCAAGGGTGTAGTACCCATCGGTGAGGTCGAGTGAGACGAAGTAGTCCCCCGGTCGAGATAGATGGCGGAGGTGCTTGAGGGTCTCGCAAGTCATGTTGAACGTTGAGCAATAGCGGTTGAGTTCTCGAAGGTCGATGATCAAGCGCCATTGATTGCATCCGGGTTTTGGCACCAAGAACATCCGGGAGACGTAGCGGGGGTTCGTAGAGCGCTCCCATGCGCCGCAAGCCTCGAAGCGTGGTAGTTCCGAGTTGAGAAACTCGAGTTGGTCGGGTGTGGCGTCTAGCATGGAGATGCCGTGGTTGAACGGCTTGGGACGTAGGCCGTGCTTGAACTTCACACGTACGCCGTGGCGGATCCAACCTAGGACTTGGCCGCTCGCGCCGATGCGCTCCCACTCCCGCCATTTTCGACGTACGCGGTGGCGCATGAAGGAAGATGTCGGGGAGCAGGAATCGGCGCGGCGGGCCACACCATCATTTCTTGCTCGGGGTGTTAGCCGGGTCGGTCGGCTTGGGGAGGGGGGCGGCTCGTGCCGCGGCTGCTGCTGCGGCAGCGGCCTTGCGCTTTTCGGCGGCGGCTTTGCGGGTGCGAGCGTCGGGGCCGGTGGGCTTGTCCGGCGTGACCTTTGCGAAAGCGGCGCCGGCGGCGGCCTTGCTGGCGGCGTGTAAGCTGACTTCAAGCGTGCGGTCGACGAAAGCTTGGCGTAGCGCGTCCAATGTGCCGGAGACCGCGGTAGGGCGTGGTCGGCAAAAGCGCTCGTGTGCCAATTCGGCAAACACGCGGTCCGCATCTGTGCTCGCTTGTCCGCCCTTGGTGAGGCGGAGGAAGCCCAGTCTAGTACGGGCGGCCTCCTCCGTCGCTGCGTGGGTGCGATGGCCCGCTCGGATGAGGGCAATCGCTGCCGCCTGCTCTGTAGGTAGAGGTGGGCCGTGCGACAACGTGTCCAAAGCCTCGCCAATTGCCGCGTTGGCGCAACTGTCGAAGAAGGCATAGCACCCGATGTGTAGGTACTCGTCGTATGCCGCTTGGGTGCGTTTGTCGCTTAGGGCGCGGGCGGTGTCGTCCGTGAGAGTCCACAGACGTGGCTCCTCGACGTCTCGAGGGGGACGTTCGAGGCCGGCCGGGATGACTTCGCCGTAGTAGGTGAAGTCGACGAACTCGGCCGCGGCGGGGTCGGGTTCGTCGTCGAGCAGGTCGATAGGTGGCTCGGGGGCCGCCTTACCACCCTCCGTCGCTGTTGCGTCGGCGGGAATGGACTGCTGTGGATCAGTAGGAGCAGGTGTAGCTGTGGTGCGTTGGAGCTGGGCGAGTAAGGCAGCGTTAGCCGCCAAAAACTGTTCCGTTATCCGTTGTTCCGATGCTAAAACTGCCGTACGAATCTGTTCGGCTGTGCGTTGTTCGAGTGAGGTAGCGTGAGGGTCGGCCGCTGCGGCGGACGTAGACTGCTCAGGCTGCATATTGGGGAATTGCGTAGCTGAACGAGGGGAAGTGTCGCGTGACGCTCGAGTGCGCATGGGACGAAAGTAAGATTGACACCCTACTCGACTACGAGAGTCGAGACTGCATTCGCGCGAAGCCTAGATTGGCTGAGCGCGAAAGCAGAGAGTGCCTAGGCTCGTGGCTAGCTACGGCTTATAAGGCACGGGCTAGCTAGAGCTGACCGTTGGGGAAGTCGTTGGTCGTTGGCTGCGTCTAACTGTTCGGGCAAGGTGGTTGCCCTGCAGGCGAGACGCGCCGATATTAACGGTACCATTAACCGCTAGAGTTACTGTCACGTACACATGATATTGGATATGCAAACCTCTAGATTCAAATCAATCTGACCATACATCCTAAGCCGACTCGTGCTGACTGGACTGGCTTCAAGTCGACAAACGTACTACGACGTACTGTACCGTACAACAACATGGTCACGTGTGCGCTATTTGGCTATTCCACTACTAGTGGCCGGCCTAATTGCCTTAAATCTACAGATTTGCATATCCAACTTTCATGTGCACGGGACATTGCCCCCCGCGGTTATTATTACCGTTAGTAACAACGCGTCGTACCTCTAGGGCAACCAACTTGTATTGGCAGTAGGGCGCGACCAACGACCACATGACTTCCCCAACGGTGAGCTCTAACTAGCCCTCGCCTCATAAGCCAGACCTAGCTAAGAGCCTGGCACTCTCTGCTTTCGCGCTCAGCCAGTCCAGGCTTTGCGCGAACCCACCCTCCCATCTCTATAATAATTTTGCGCTAATAGCCCCCGATGCATGGACTGTAGATCTTTCGGCAAACTTATAAAAAAACTTAAATATTTGGCAAAACGAGCCCTATGGTAAATTGATAAAATAATGTACTGCATTGAACATCTAGTGACTTGGGGGTAGCGTGAGGGGTTAGGGCTACAGGTAAGTGCCGGGTAGTTAGGGTTTCCCTCCCTGCTTGTCTCTTACCTGTACACAGTTTAAGGCCGGTTCTTAGATGAGCTTAGCCACCATCCGCGAAAGATTGAACATCCATCAAATGGTATAGTTCAGAAATTAGAAGAAATTTCTTACAAGAAAAAGGAGTGGAGGCCACCAAACAAAAAGAAGAAAAGAGGACAGGACCTACGCCCGATGAACAGGAAGGCATGCCATAGCGTCAGCACTGTCCTCCTGCAAAGCGTCGCGGAAATAGGAACCCAGAGTACCATGAAGAGCGGCAGAAAGACGTTGCATGAATTCACGTCGCACGTCCCCCCAAAACGCCGAAAGGGAACATAAGTAGTTTGACAAACGAAATGTTGCATACGGACATAATTGTCACACCGCAAGGAGCGAGAGTGAGCAGCACCCATGCCAGGGAAGCGACGAACTGCCACCAAAATAGCCAAGCGATTAACCAACTGAGCCGCCATCGGCGCCAAGCGGCGCCCATCCTCCATAGCGAAGGGATAGTAGTCATGAATCGATTGAACCGGAGGCGTGCCAAGCAAAGCAAAAGTGCGGAGGTCCGCATTAAGTTTTCCATGCTAAGCTCCCAATGCAAAGGTGCCAGGGAGTGGGAGACGAGCACCTACATGAGGAACATTGATGCTCGTGCGAGCACTTGTAACCGTCACATAAACCACAAGATGACGGTGTGGAGCCATGAAGTCTAACCAACCCACATCCCAAGGGCGATCTCGAGAAGCTCCCGACCGAATACAACGGACCTCCAACCGCAAGTCCCGCCCCTTAGTTAGTAGCGCCCGCTTCAAGCGTGAACTCTTCAAGCACGTGGAAGATCCGGTCGTGGAGTTGAATGACATACCAAGAGCACGGGCAGCGAGGGATGTGGTCCATAAGCATAGCAGATGTGGAGCGCTCACCCTACATAGAGGTGCCCGATACCGTCGACGAAGATCCAGACCCACGAGACTTTGAAGGAGCCTCATTGCACCGAGGGCACTTTCGAACATGAGAGGCGCGCTCCGCAGTGAAGCCAAGCACCCGGTGAGCTGCCATCGTATAGCAATCATCGGATGGCGCCTTGACGCTGTGTAGTTCAGAAATTCGATCAGCGATATAGCGATATAAAAAATTCTTACAATAAAAAGCAGTGGAGGCCACCAAATATAAACAAATATAAAAGCAGCCGATACGTACCCTATATAAAGTATCCTCCAGTTTTGGAGGAGCGTCTTGTCACTCTTGCCCTTTTGTTTCCCCTCCCACTTTCCCTGTCCGTGCTCATCTAGTTTTTCTTGTAACCATTCAGCCGATACGTATCGGGCATCTTTCCTGTACGGGTACTTTTTATACTGGTACTTTCCTGATGTACCGTAGCTCAAATCGCCGCGAGGGCGGGCGGAATATATGCAGAGAACGTGGTACTGGCATGTCATCCACAAGTACCCGCGGACACGCTGTATCTGTACTACATATATTATAATACCGCAGGAGTTAAACGCGAACAGTCGGATTTGCGACGCTTGGCACTCATGACGCGCCAAAGTCAAAGGTCAGCGCAAACCGCGATTTTGGGAACGGAAGCCACGTTTGCTGCCCTTGGCACCTATTTGCACAGTACCCAGGTAGGTTGCGAAGTTTAAATTTCCGACCTCCCCGATTCCTGAGCGTTTGTGAACTGTGAGTGGGTCGCAACTTAAGTCAGGCAGTAAGTCTACGGTCACCGCCGGGCAGGCGGGTCCAGACAAAGCGCAACATCAAGACGTCAAACAAGGAGTTTCTTATTTTTTACAGCCGCCTCAACACCACAGCAACAGGATAACAACAACAACCCACGATATCGTAGCGCCACAGAAGATGGTCGAAGTGCAGCAGTGGGGAGTAGGCTGGTGTGGACCTGGCGGTCCAGAATGGAACAAGCCAACGGCGCTACAGTGTATCACGCCTGCGGGGGGGCTCTGCTGGGGAGACAGCGTGCCGGTGGCCTGGAAGGGCGGCCCCCGATCGGGAACAGTCGACATTTGCGTGTATTGTCAGGTTAATCCCAAGACGCGCCCCATCGTCGTTGCCGCGCTCAGCGACATCAGCAACACCGGAGCATCGGAGGTGGAATTACCAGGCCGCCCGCCGTTATCCATCCCCACGGAGCAGCGCCGTGGCTCGTACCCTTGCTGGCTCTCCGTTCGGTCCGGCTCGCAAACCGCGGAGTGCGCAAACTTTTCCGTGACGGAACGTTGCAAGTTCAACCTCGAGGTGTCACCGATTAAGATTTACCTGTCCTCTCGAGAAGCCGTGGTGTGGTGGAACACCTCCAGACTCCCTTTCATCCCTGCTATTAGCGTCAAGCTCTACGATGCGGAGACGGATCTGCTGGTCGCGAGGTGTAGCCAGGCAAACACAGGCAGCGCCGTTCTCAAGCTCCCGGACTACGCCCCCCTGAACCGTAACTACCGAGTCACCGTGACGTCACTCAAACTGGCCCACGCCGTAAGGGACCAGTTCCACGGCGCGAACGACAACGTGGTCGTGACGGACGAGCGGGCCCCGAGACGGCCGTCTTCCGGCTGGCAAGAAAACTACGTAACACGGCCGTCGGATGTCGTTGGGCGGAAACGAGTTTACGGGCGAGCCAACGCGCAGTTTGTGAAGGGCGCAGTGGCGGCACAGGGGAAGGGAAAGGGGCGCAAGAGCAGGGAGAGCGAGTGGTACCCTAGCGAGGAAGAAGTTTTGGTAGGGGTCGACCCCGGACAGCCAGTGGTTAAGCAGGGTTACGAAATCGACCATGCCGAACTAGCGCGACTGATTGTGGCGGCTCAGGGTGCGAACCCACAGCAAAAATCAAGCGCCGTCGCTAGCGAAGAACTTATGGCACAGATAAAACGACTGGCTCTGGAGTCTGGAGAAGTGAGGGCGCAAGGTAGGGCTGCCCGTCGGAAAGAGGGCTCTCGTAGCCCTAGTAGCCCCACGGGCGTGTTTGACTTTGAACAAGCCTCGCCGCGCTCTTCTGGCTCCGACTCGTCAACGGCCGCCTCCCCGTCGAGTGAGCCTCCTCAACGAGCGAAGCAGGCCAAGCCTGCAGCTTTAGCCAAGGCCGCACAGCCTCGTGCGCTAGTGAAATCAAAACAGCCTGTCGCGTGCGTAAAGTCGAAACAGCCTGACCAACGAGCGAAGCAGGTCGAGCCAGCGCCAAGATTAAAGTCGAAACAAGCGCCGAATGCACATCAGCGAAAAGATCGCGCTAAGTCAAAAGAGGCTGCGCCTGGAGTGCAGTCACAGCCCGTGGGGGATGAGCATGATGTTGTACGAGAGCCCAGGCCGCAGGAGGGGAAGGTGGCCAGGGGCTTCAACCCTTGGGCGCCCGAGGACGCGCTGCTGGGCCCGAGCTGCCTCCCGCCCATTATTTCCGCACCTCACTGGAAGGCTAAGCGCGAAACGCCCAGTCTGACGGCGCGTCTGAGGACGGCAATCGAGGGTGGCAACGTCGTCGACTTCAGTGACTACGGCCTCAAGTATGGCGAGATGTGCCCCAACACCATCGACCACGACCGCCCGGTGGCCATCCTGCTGTAAACGCCACCCAAGGGTTGCGTAGTTTCTCCATTCTTATACAATTTGTAATTATTGGCAAACAGTTGCTCAGCGTCACTGGCAAAATGAGACGGCAATACAACTCCCTATTCGTGTTTACATACGCAGCAAAAACTAAACACTATTATCTGATGCACAATTGGCGTGGAACCTGAAGTATTGTCAGTGCTCCAGAGCTACAATCATTTGGCATGGAGCAGTCAGACTTTCCAGAGTCTGTCCGTATGTTTATGTGCCCTTCTCCACTCTACTCCTCAAACTCAACGGTCATGATGCTGGGGAACTTGTCCTTGATGGCAGCCTGCACACCCTGAGCGATGGGCTGCGGCCCAGAGTATTTCACCCGGCACACCTCCCCATCCACCGCCAGCACGTCCACGCTGCCGCCGTAGTTGGTGATCGCAGGGCGCAGCATGTCCAGGTGCTCGTTGACTGTGTCCACAGTGACGGGCGACTCCGCCCGCCCAACCTGAACCACCTGCGCGACTTGGTCACGAAACGCGGAGCGCAGCGCCTGCTCGATGCCCATCTTCATGGTGGCGGTGGAGGAGGGGCAGGAGCCACACGCGCCCTGCAGCTCAACCATCACCACGCCGTTCGAGATCCCAGCCACCGCGCAGTTCCCGCCATCCTCGATCAAGTAGGGACGAACCTTGTCCAGCACCTGCCAGCCCCATCCAACCAACACGCATGGCCCCCAACAACAGACGTTTGTTCATCTGCAGTCCATCTATCAACGTGTCTGTTATGCTTTACGCAATTAGCATCAGAGGAAAAAGAGAGAGGTGAGCGGTTAATAAGCAAGGCAGGGACTGCCCGCCATTGTCGAAAAGGTACTTCGTGCATGGACAGCAGCTCCACCTTACCTTCTCCGCGTTTTCCACGGTGAGCTCCAAGTGGTCCTCCGCTACCTCACTCGCTTCGTTGTCCACTTTGCGATGAATCAGCGTTCGGGTGAAAGGACTCCTCACTTGCCCGCCATCCTTCGCCTATTCGATCAGCACAACACAGGCACCGCCCGTCACGTGCTTGCTGAATGCTGCGTTCGCTTACGACAGCCAGGCTGGCAAGTTGAGTGTGCGAGGGATGGCATGGTAAAGAAGGCGGTTTCTTTCTCTTCTCGTGAGCAAGAGTTGTCAAGGAGGGGGGGGGGGGGGGGGGGGGGGGAGCCGCACAATGTACTGATCCTCGTCCGTGGCGCTGCGCACCAGAACCGTAGATCGTCCACTTGGGGGCGTCTCGCGGACTCCGGCGGGTCTGCCCCATGTCTTGCAGTGGTGCTTTTGGCGGCCGACAATCGCGGCCAGAGCGTTAGCACACACACACACGCGCGCGCGCGCACAAACACACGCGCAACTCGCACTAATACACACATAGAAATCAACAAGATCAAAACACACACCCAAGGCTACACTCAAATCAAAACCCGCTCCCATACGCATACATTCAGCTCAAAACAAACACACACACACACACACACACACACACACACACACACACAAAAGGCTCAAATCAACAAATACACTCATAGATTGATACACTAACGTAGCCACGCATATATATACACACAAGTAAGCCCACACAAAACACACGCACTCATACACAAATATCAAACCACAAACCCATGGATACGCACTCCCATACTCGCATACACATGAAGACACGCACATACATTCAAATCAAACATACACACAAACACGCTCACAGGTACACATACATACACATACTAATACACGCATGCGTACAGACAAACACAAACGGTTATATATACACGCGCATACACACGGATATCAATCTCGTTCTCTTTCCCTGCTCTCTCCCTCTCTCCCTCGCCCCCCTCACACACAAACACGCATACAAACAAATGCATGCACACACACACACACACACACACACACACACACACACACACACACACACACACTCGCAATCTCTCTCTCTGTCCCTCGACATAACACACACACATACAAATAAATACATACACAAGCACACACACACACACATACACACACGGGAAATGTCTCTCTCGCTGACGCACACACACACACACACACACACACATACATATACACGCATACACACACATATACTCTCTTCCTCTATGGCACATGGTCTTCAGCACACACTCATAGACAAAACTCCCCCTTTCTTTATGGCACGCGGTCTGTAACACACACACACACATACGCGCACGCGCGCAAACACACACACACACACACACACACACACACACACGCATACAAACACATACAAACACGCACACACATACACACACACACACACACACACACACACACACACACACACGCGCGCGCGCGCGCGCGAACTCGCGAGCGCTCGTAACCGCCAAATAGCAGCTAAACGAGAACTTGCCCGCCTCAAAGAGCCTCCCCCACTAAACATTAGCGACTGAATACAGACATTGCAGATACAGGCTCAAGAATCTGATTATATGCAGACCTGCCTGCGCCTCAGCGATCCACGATCGGCAGCGGCGGTGACGAACACCGCTGTCGGAGCACTGCTCAAGGATACCGTAGTTCCGTACATGACGCCGAAAAAGATGGCACGCCGGCGCTATGAAACACGGGAGTTGCGGGAGGTAAAGTGTGAACGGTTAGCGACGACGGGTCTAGGATTAACTGCTACTGGTCTGAAAACTAAGCAGGTTTCGTGGCGGTGATGGCTGTTCTCGGTGGGCGGTGCTTGCAGGGTGTGACTCGCCCGTGCTGAGGTGTGCTTCCCATCGAGCAAACACACAAGCTGTATCATCCTTACAGTATATGTGTAGTATTCTTATATTAATTATAGGGTAGTTTACATTGGTGCTGTAACTTGAGAAATAAAATGGATTTATTACAGAGCTCAGAAACTAAAAAGCCGTTTTTTCTTTAATACTAGTGCTTAGGAGAGAACCAAAAAAAAAACGCAGGAACTACACTCCTCCACAAACGTCCGGACAAGATTTCACACCTGCGCAAGTAGAAAATGCAATCATGCGTCCACTTTATTGACAAATATCCTGAAATCCCAGGCAATGCTTTTGCGCGCAAAATGGAATGCACCGACAACTGCGAGGGGCGAGTTCGAGCACTGCCGGGCATGTGTACTTGGGGTTATCGCGCCCGCACCCGTGCGGCACGCTCGTTCAAACAATCGCCGTGCTTGGTAGACGAAAAGAGTAACGGGCGCACAACGCCGCAATATGAACGCTGATGCGACGGTCGCGCAAATATTATGCATAGGCGACGGGTGGAGGAGGTGTTGGGCAGGCCGCTGTGGGGGAAAAGCACGAAATTGCGTTTGTAGACTTACCACCGATATGCGCACAACCCAAGGTTAAGCCGCATTTGGCAACAATGTTCAAGCGATCATAACTTACTCATATATGGTCAAAACTGTTTATAACAGGTACCGTTGGACGCGTCTTTTCAATACGCGTCGAACGCATTTACTCCGGAGTTCAAAATCTAACATATCGATTTGTTATGAATTATTTAAATTTACAAACTATTCCGGCACCGTTGAGCCGCAGTGCCGAGCAACACCCATCGAAGTCGGCTCACCTCGTGAGGCGATTTGTGCGGGGTTTATCGATATATGTTTACCAATTCTTCATTCCTATTGACCTCCGAGCCCAATTCCCGACGCGTGCCACGCGTGGGGCGGGTGTGGTTGGCACAAGCACATACCCAAGCATTCCAAACACCACCGTCAACGTGATGCGTCCCTAACGGCCAAGTTGGACCTCGCCCCTCCCCTAAGCCAATCGCCCTCGCATGTTTACAGCGTGCAGTGTTTATCCAAACCCGCGTCATGTGCGTTTTTTGCTCGCCTGCTTTCCAAAAATTCACCCGTGCCAGCGGCGGGAACTTCCGTGCTCTATTCACACACCCGCAAACCAAACCTCGCGCATTGAACACGGCACCCACGCCTCCAAACCCCCTCCAAAAACCCCCCAAAAATACGGTTATGTGGAACATATAGAAGTATGCAGCTTGGTATGAGCGCTTGAGCAATGCCCAAGCGTGGCGCTCAGAATGACGTGTGTAGTTCAGACAATTTCTCGGGAGTTAATGGGCTTAATTCGACAAACTCCACCGACAACACCCGCTTTAAGCTGAGGTCTAACCACCCCGGATGGCGGCTTACTGCCTGCTTCTCGGCTCTCCTACAATAGGGTGGTACTCGGGTATCGTCGTGCTTGGCGTGGTGAGAGGGGAGCGTGTTCTTGACTAGCTTATGCTTAACATAATGCATGTCCGGACTTTTGTGGAGGAGTGTACAAGTACCTGTACGCAAGCTCGTTAGGCACGGAAACAAGCACCCGCACCCGCACAGCCACCCTACACATCACCGCGAAAACGCGAATCACGCGTGCTGTGATTTGCAACCAAAAGTCGTCGCAAGACCTCCGTGCTCATGTCCATAAGGAAACGGCGAAAAGGAGAAACAAACAAAGCCGAAGCCGACCGGGGGCGGACGAGGCCCTTCATCAAGCGAGCGTAATGATAATGATAAATAATAAAAGGCGAAAATTCCGTGCCGGAGAAAAGATCACCCTGCGAATAGAGCGAAAATTTACCAAAATCGCTAGACGACCGACAAGTTCATCAACTAACAGATTGACAGAAACGCCGGACGGCCCCGCCCCGCCGTTCCGGAGAGCAAAAGTGTCGGTTGATGATGTTGATGTTGCAGTTGGCCTTCGGCCTTCTCAAAGCTAATTTTAGACACAAGTATGTTCTTATCTGTCTATCATTGTTGTCTTTGTAGGTGAAAAACCATATGCAGGGAGAGATGTGAAGATCTCTGATTGTTCATTGTTTAACAATAGATTGTAATTGAACAAAGGAATTGTTAAAAAGGTTCTGTCACCTCCCTCTATTGCACTAGGCTTCAATAGCTCTCCGCCTGGCTAGCTTGCACCCGCTGCTTGCCTCCTGCTCGGTCCTCGTGCTAGGTGCTAGGGCTTTCTAACCGTCATCAACAGACTAGCGGCGCGTCATGTCTAGGGAATCACATTATGCATTTCTGCATTGGAAACCTCGCTTGGCGCGTCATTTGGCTATTTAGATTTATTGTGCGTACATGTACGTACCGGGGGGTACCGGTAGTACAATACGTATCTGAACCCTCGCTAAATTGCAGTAGCGACGTACCCACGTTGTACGTCCTTCCGATGGGAAAGCACGAATTGTAATTAGTAACGAGTACATGCACAATGTCATGCAATGTACTGTAGCAAGACATTACTCGTCACACTCGTACCCTTCCCCTCTTGACAAATCTTGAGGCCGCGGCGAGGCAAACCTCCGTGGTCTAAGCTCCTTTACTAAAGCAGTTAGTATGATTCGGGAATGCGCGCTGAATGAGCGTGCATGAAGTCAATGTACGCATGTCAAGGTACGCGCTGAATGAGTCTTGGCAAACTTGTGCCATTGCGGCGTCTCCAAGAAATTTTGTAACGTTGTAGTTCGATGCACCTCGTTCAGCCAGTGCCATACATGTGGAATGTCGTCATTACTGAAGTGCGTCATGAAGAACAAATGTTTGTAAGGCTAGAGATCGATAATATCGTCGATATTTAACAAGTGTATTTCGCTGCGATTTCGGGTACGTTTCGCTCCGAAACCACCACGAAATACGTCGATATAGTCCGGATGATATCATCGATCCCTAGCCTTAGATGTTTGCCTCGTCGTTCAGGTAACGACTTGATGCACACATCGAAGATGTGAGAGACTTCGAATTCATCATCGTCTCCTTAAGGAAAAGTCATTGGGACATTTGGTCTTAGTGGAGTGGTAGAGCAGGGTCGTAAGTTGTTCACATGAAACAGAGGATGTAAGCGTACTGTCGATGGAAGTTTTAACATGTAATTGTGTTTTCCAATTTTCCCCTTCCTTGTAAAAGGTCCAAGCTGCATGTCCTTTAATTCTTGTTGGTTTGCCCACGTAAGAAGAGATTCGTGGTAACAACCGACACCTTGTCCCCCCTGACGAAGTGTGGGGCTGTCAACGGTTCTGTGCGTGCTTGCATCTCGTCTTTGTGTAGCTGTAACACCGAACGAACCAAAGCATTCATGTAATCGCTGTGACGCGTCTTGCGAAACCGGAATAGAAGGTCGCATTCTGAATAGCAAATCAGGGGCTCCTCAAGAGGGAACCCAAAGTTGGCCTCGAAGGGAGTGTGCTCAATTCCGAGCGCACGAGAAGCATTGTACGCAAATTCCACTTGAGGCAACAAGTTTGTCCAACTCCTTCCGTCGTAGCAACAAAAGCAGAGAAGAATCAGCTGAAATGTATTGTTGACGCGCTCCGGGTGAGTCCATCCGTCTCAGGGTGTCGACAGGAAGAGATTTTGAGACGCGTTCCAAGGCGGCGCCAAAGTGCCTGCCTGCCAGAATCCACTGGGAATTTATTCGTGTCGCGGTCATTGACCAGCACGCGAGGCAGTCCATGTAATCGGTAGACTCCTTGTAAAAACAAAGTAGCATTTTCTTCGGCAATAACGCTCTCGTTACACGGCATGAAATGGGCCATTCGAGTGAGATGATCGACCACATCAAGCACATTGTCAAAGCCATTGCTCACATGCAAGTGTGTTAAGTACTCAAGACCAATGTGTGCCACGGTCTAGGTGGAACAGTCAATGGGTAAAGAGTCGCAGCCATTTGTGGTTGAATCTTTGCTCGTCGATACACGACGTAGCGCTCACAAAATCTTTCACGTCTTGGCGAATTCGTTTCCACTATAATCTGTCGAGCGCTTTAGCAAGAGTGCTAGCAACTCCTTTGTGACCAGTTGACGAGCTTTCGTGCATCTTTGTGATCAATTTCAGTCGGAGCTCAGAGTTCCGCGGGATACAAAGGCGATTGAAGCGCCAAAAGTACCTAGCTCTGGCTTCTATCCGGCTGTCTTTTGTCCACTCACCCTCGTTCTCATAAAACGAGCCTTGGGAGTACTCCTCGCGAATGAGATCAGCGAACTAAGGGCTCAACTGCAACGCGTTAACCGTCATTAAGTTCAACTGTGCGTCTTCTAACAACGGCTGGGACTTCCGTCATAATTCTCGTTGTGACGGAACCTCGCCATCCCCAAATAATGGAACTGTGGCATGATGTACGAAGTTTGGTCCCCGACTTAAGGGATCAACTTCGTTCACGGCTACCTTGCGATGCGCAATTGTCATCGAGCCCACAAAACGGTTGCAAGTCCCGCATGTATCGTGCTTGCCGCTTGTTTAGCCTTTTGTTCGTTTGCCTGAGCATATGTCGCAGTGTGTCGTGGTCTCTTACGACAAAGAAGTTAGAGCACCCTTCAAGATAACACCTCTAGTGCTTGACGGCTTCGCAAACGGCCAAAGCTTCTAAATCGTATGCAGTGTAGGTGTTGCCACGCTCAGCGGGATTCAGCTTACGCGCCAAGTAAGAGACTGGTTGAAGTCCTCCTCCTTGATCTTGCAACACGACTTCTGCAATTCCCGCTGCCGAAGCATCTGTAGCTACGGTGAATGTGGCGTCCGAGCTGACCTCCGGAAGGATAAGGCATGGCGCGGGAATGGGCCGTAACTTGAAAGTCTCAAAGCCTTCTAAATTGTAGGTGTAAGCGTAACCTTTTGTGGCTGGGACTTCCGCATTAAGTCCGTCAATGGAGCCGTAATGTCGCTGAAATGATGAATAAATATGGCGTAGAAATTGCAGAATTGCCGAAACTACGAACCTCCTTCTGCGTCGTAGGCACTGGCCAGTCTGCAACGGCCTCGACTTTCTTTGTGGAAACTGAAATTATACCAAATGACACAGTGTAGCCAAGATCTTCCATCTCATGAAGGCCGAAGAAGCACTTCTTAAGATGTAACTTTACGCCTTCCTCCTTACATCGCTGAAGAACCAGCCGCATGTGCTCAAGGTGTTCCTCCAAGGTGCGGCTATAAACACAGACGTCGTCGAGGTAGACAATAACGAACTTATGTAAAAAGTCGCGAAGATTGTCATTCATCATCTTCTGAAATGGAGCTAGTGCATTGCACAGTCCGAACGGCATGGCGACCCATTCCATCAAGCCATCATGGGTCTGCAATGCAGTCTTGTGGATGTCTTGATCACGCACTCGAACTTGCCAAAAGCCAGACGCGAGGTCAAGATGCGTATAGAAATTTGCGTCCATAAGCTCATCAAGTGTGTCGTCCACACGCGGATGTGGGTAGGCGTCCTTACGCGTAACTTCGTTCAGTCCACGGTAGTCAATGCACTAGCGTAGCGAGCCATCAGCTTTACGCACAAAGAGAATTGGCGAGCCGAACTCTCTGTAGATGGGGCGAATCAGTCCAACGTCCATTGCGTCTGTGAGCTGTCGGTTAAGCTCAGCGCGCTCTGCAGGTGACAATATCTTAAGACGTTGGCGTTTCATCGGGCTAGTAGTATCGATGGGATAATCCCATTGTCGACTTATAGGCGGCGAATTAATTGGATGCAATATCTCCGGGAAGTCATTGTAAATTAAAGACCGGAAGTTTTCACGTTGTTCTGCACTAAGCTCCTCTCCACTGTGAAATTCAGTTGGCTGGACTGCTGCTGGCGTAATTGCAATTGCGGAAAATTCAGCATTACGTCCCTTGCTGCGGCTCGCCTTGCGCATCCGTTTCTGAACCTTAGTAGACGACATTTGCAAACACTGAGGACGTCGCTCATCAATTTGAATCTCCAATGTTGTCCCATCCATTAGGGGAAAAACACGCGTAGTGCCAAACTGTAAAGAGGCTTGCTCCTCATCAAGCCATGGTAAACATAGTACTAGATCAGCACCACGCAAATCACGTAACACGTAAAAAGTACGTTAAAATCGTAACGAGCCAGCTCAACGGTAACATCGAAGACAATCGATATGTCACATGTTGACCAATAGCAAGTCGGACATAAGTCTTGGTGGGAGACTTACGAGTTTGCAAAGCAAAGCGTCTTACAAAGTCTTCTGACACGAAGTCAAGACTTGCAACGCAGTCTACCAGTCCAGTAACAAGCTTTCCACCATCAAGAGTTTTCACAATCAGCCCACTGCGAAATAACGGCCGAGCTTCCGTGAGGTCCTGTAAAAGGACGGTAGCTGTCGAAGAAAATTGTGACAGCGTAGCGATGGACTCTTCCGTGTCGTCAAAAGGTACACGTACCGATGTGGGTTGGTCAAGAACTGTAGTCGGTGCCGGATCGTAAGAAGTACAGTCCGCGTTGACTAACCAAAGTTGAGCATGCCAAGGAGCTAGAGCAACCACCTCGTGCTGGGTAGGATTGTCCTGCGACTGGCGAGTAAAGATTTGTGTCTTGACTGGGAATTCTTGATAGAGTTTCAAGTGTCGAGTGAGCCCGTTGAACTTAGCCCACTTATGAAGCAAAAATACTACCAGTGTAGATGTTGAAAATGTATACGACAAATCTCAAAATGGCGTCCAATTTGTTCACCTAACTCCCATGGTGGATTAATGAACACATGTTCTCTTGACAAGTCTCTCTCCGAGATCGAATCACTCGGCGAACAATGAGGTAAGTCACTGTGCGAGTTAAGACCTTCGTCATCATCAACACAACCTTCCAAAGTGAAGTCAAATCGTGCGTGCAGAGGTTCAAAAATAGAGTCAACAAGTTTCCAATCAATCGAACGTCTGGTTAAAGTTTACGACTCTCTCTCTTCTTATTCTGACGACGACGACCTACAATTAGTGTAGCAAGAGTCGCGACAATAGCCGATGGAGATGTCGAAAGTGTTTCGACGGCCGGTGTCGCTAACAATGTTTCAGGACGATGAGTAGATTCAGCCGGCTGCTCTAGTTCGTCAGTAGAACATTCATGCCACCATCATTGCTTCCTCGAAGGAGCACCAATCGCCTCCTTGCCTTTCAGCTCCGGGCATTGGAAAAGACGGCCCCCCTTCTTGTGGCACTTGAAGCAAAGTCTCTCTTCAATATGACGCTTACGCTCCTCCGGGGTCAAAGCTCCGGCGTTGGCGCTGAAGTAAAATCGGCTTGTGTTTGGAGAAGCTCGGCCACGACCTCCTTGTCCTCCTCCACGACTTTGACCTCTGCCAGAACCAACACCGTTATTGCGCTTCAAGATTTTCGAGGCTCCTACTATGGGGTCCTCGTAAGTGCGCTTCTTGGTAGGTTGTCCGCCTCCGGGTGTTGTCGACGGACCATATGTTGACCTAACACCTTCCATATGGGGCGAGTCGGTAATGACGTCATTAAGGAAGTTCTGCAGCTCCACGAGTTTTAAATCGTAACGCTTCTATGAACGGTGAGACTTGGCTTGGGCATGAAGCTGAAAATTAGCCAGTCCACTAATGAAGCGAACACATTGAAGGTCATCTGTGAGATATTGACGGGACCTTAGTGAAACGTCGTTGAACTTTTGGGTGTAGGCGGCGTAACTCAAGTTACCCTACGTAATGCCAAGCACGGCGTTAATTGCGTCATCTCGAATGTTGGGTCGCAAGGACGTCTTACGAAGCTCCCCCACCAATGAGTCAAAAGAAGTTAGAATGGCTGCCTGTTTTTACGGTTCAGCCACCAATTGCTCAAGGGTCCAGAAAACTGTGAAGAAACCCAAATCAATGCGTCGTAAAAATCAGCACTAATGCCTATTAAGACGAAACGTTGCGGTTGTGCCTCAAGCCAGTCTTCAACTTCACGCGGTTCACGAATATACTGAAACTTAGAATCAATCGCGGTCTTAGGCTGATTCTCAGTAAGAGTAACGGGTAGGCCGACAAAGTTGGTTGTAGGGGCAGGAACTCGCATTCGTAGATCAATCACTGTATGACCACACAACTTGTTAATGTAGCCTCGGATAAGCATCCACACAAAGCAAGAGTCGACGGAGGTAAACCGAGAGTAAAAGATAAACTGCTTCGGTAATGACGTATCTTCATGACAAAGTACTTGGTGCGTATAAACAGCACGGCAAAAAGTCTCACATTGAGTGACGTAACCAAAATGAAGTAACTCGTACTTACACTTCAAAGTTGGAAGTAACCTATGTTTGGCCGGCGTAAGAGAAAGACCGTCAATGTCAATCGTTGCCGGTACGACGTAAGAACCATCCGGATTAATAGTCGAATGGGCAGTTACAACCTGCTCGAGCTGAAAAGATGTGCGTAAATGAGCCGTCACGCAGGGAACTGGAACACACGCCGAAAAGACGTAAACAAAGTGACGTTGCCCTTCGGGTAATGTGATTCGAACGGGAGAGTCACTCAATAGGGTTAAGTCATCAAGAGTCAATATAAGGCCAATTTTCTCATGTAACTCACGAACAATAGCATCAACATGCTCTTCGATAGGCAAAATTGAACGAAGTGGATACTAGGTATTACAAGTACGAGGTTCACGTTGTAAACCGAGCTTAATCTCGGAGGTTTTGGAACCACCAACATGCAGTACGACCACCACGTAATGACAAGGTCCAAAAGAAGCCATTTTGTGGCGGTTAGCCTCTGAAAGCTAAACGCTAGCACAAATCTGTTCTAGTCTGTCTAGTTCTGTTGTTGCAAGATGGCAAATGATGTTGTCGAGAGGCAATTGATGAGAGATGTTTCACTGCTGTACTTAGGCAGTAGATGTTGTAAGTGAACAAAGGAATTGTTAAAAGCTTCTGTCACCTCCCTCTACTGCACTGGGCTTAAATAGGTTTTAGCCCATACTAGTTACGCCTGCAAGCTTCGCTTACGTGTCAGGCGTTGGTGTTGCTCAACCGTCGTCATCTGTCCTCGAGACACGGCTTGCCTAGCATTGGGTCTCACGACGCGGCTTCTTCTGCATTGGAGAGTTCGTTCTGGCGCGTCATCTGGCTGGTTAGATTAATTATGCATATCTGTACGTACCGGGAGGTACTGGTCGTACTGTAGCATCAGCACCATTACAATATTGCAGTAGCGACGTACCCACGAGTATACGTCCGTCCTGTGGAAAAGCACGAATTGGTATCCGTAACGAGTACCTGTACAATGTCCTGCAATGTACTGTTGCAGGACTGTACTCGTCACACTCGTACCCTCCCCCTCTTGACAGATCAATGAGGCCGCCGCGAGGCAGACCTCCGTGGTTCTTGGCTCCTTTACTGAAGCAATTACTGGGACTCAGGAATGCGCGCTGGGTGAGCGTGCATGAAGTCAATGTACGCCTGAGTCTTGGCGAACTTGCGCCAATGGGGCGTCTCCAAGAATTCTTGTAACGCAATTGTTCGATGCACCTCGTTCAACCGGTGCCAAACAGGTGGAATGTCGTCATCACTGAAGTGCGTCATGAAGAGCAAATATTTGCCTCGTCGCCCAGGTAGCGACTTGATGCACACAACAGAGATGTGTGAGACGTCGAACTCCTCGTCGTCTCCTTCAGGTACAGTTACTGGGACAGTTGGTCGTAGCGGAGCGGTAGAGCAGGGTCGTAAATTGTTAACATGGAACACAGGGTGTAAGCGTACTGTCGCTGGTAGTTTCAATCTGTAACTGTGTTTTCCAATCTGCTCCTCCACTGAAAAAGGGCCGAGCTGTTTGTCTCTGAGTTTCCTGTTCGGTTGTCCTCGCAGAAAAAGATTTGCTGTGACGACTGACACCTTGTCTCCCTTAGCGAATTGTGGCGTTGTAGAAGGTTCTGTGCGCGCCTGCATCTCGTCCTTATGTAGTTGTAACACAGAGCGTACCAGGGTGTGTACTTCCTGTAACAATCTTAACCGTTCTATTGCGTCTTGCGAAATTGGAATTGATGGTCGCATGCTGAAGAGTAGGTCAGGAGGCTCCTCAGGAGAAAAACCAAAGTTAGCTTCAAACGGTGTGTGCTCAATTCCGAGTGCACGCGAAGCGTTGTACGCAAACTCCACTTGCGGTAAAAGTGTCGTCCAATCAGAGCCATCATAGCAACAGAAGCAACGAAGAAGCTGCTGAAACGTGCTGTTCACGCGCTCTGTCAGCCCATCTGTTTCTGGGTGTCGGCTGGTAGACATGTTCAGTCGCGTTCCAAGGCGTCTCCATAGTGTCTGCCAGAAAGCGCTGACAAATTTTGGGTCGCGGTCGCTGATCAGCACACGGGGTAGTCCATGTAAGCGGTAGACTCCGTGTAAAAACAAAGTGGCAGTTTCTTCGGCAGTAATCGACTCTGTGCATGGCAGAAAATGAGCCATTCGAGTTAGATGGTCTACTACAATCAGCACATTGTTAAAGCCGTTGCTCTCAGGCAAGTGTGTCAGGTAGTCAAGACCAACTGTGTGCCACGGTCTGGGTGGAACAAGCAATGGGTAAAGAGTCGCAGCCATTTGCGGTCGAATCTTTGCTCGTCGGCACACGACGCAGCGTTCACAAAAATCTTTCACGTCTTGGCGGATTCGTTTCCACCAGAATCTGTCGACTGCTTTAGCAAGAGTGCTAGCAACTCCTCTGTGACCAACTGACGAACTTTCGTGCAGCTCTGTGATCAATCTCAGTCGGAGCTCAGAGTTCTGTGGAATACAGAGGCGATTGAGACGCCAAAAGTACCCATCTCTGGCTTCTATCCGGCTGTCTCTTGTCCACTCACCATCGTCCCCATAAAACGAATCTCGTGAGAACCCCTCGCGAATGAGATCAGCGAACTCATGGCTCAGCTGCAACGCTTCAACAGTCAGTGAATTTAACTGTGCGTCTTCAAACAGCAGCTGGGACTTCCGTCGTAATTCTCGATCTGACGGAACCTCGCCATCCCAAAGTAAGGGTACAGTGGCATGAGGTACGAAGTCTGGACGCCGGCTTAACGGGTCGGCTTCGTTCAGAGCTCCCTTGCGATATGCAAGTGTCATCGAGCCCACAAACGGTTGCAAATCCCGCAGGTATCTTGCTTGCCGCTTGTTCAGCCTGTTGTTCGGTTGCCTGAGCAGATGCCGCAGTGTGTCGTGGTCTGTTACGACAAGGAACTTAGAACAGCCTTCAAGATAGCACCTCCAATGCTTGACAGCTTCGCATACGGCCAAAGCTTCTAAGTCGTACGCAGAGTAAGTGTTACCACGCTCAGCTGGATTCAGCTTACGCGCCCAGTAAGAGACTGGTTGAAGACCGCCTCCTTGGTCTTGCAACAGGACTGCTGCAATCCCCACTGTTGAAGCATCTGTAGCCACGGTGAACGTCGCGTCCGAGCTGACCTCCGGAAGGATCAGGCATGGCGCGGAAATGAGCCGTAACTTGAGAGTCTCGAAGGCTTCCAAACAGGCAGGCGTCAGCGTAACCTTTTGTGGCTGGGACTTCCGCAGTAAGTCCGTCAATGGAGCCGTAAGGTCGCAAAAATGGTGTATAAATCTCGCATAGAAGTTGCAGAACTGTACGAAACTGCGAACCTCCTTCTGCGTCTTGGGCACTGGCCAGTCTGCAACGGCCTCGACTTTCTTTGTGGAAACCGAAATTTTCCCGGCTGACACAGTGTAGCCCAGATACTCCATTTCTTGCAATCCGAAGAAGCATTTCTTAAGGCGTAATTTCAGCCCTTCCTCCTTGAATCGTTGTAGCACTAGACGTAGATGCTCCAGGTGCTCTTCCAGAGTTCGACTGTAGATACAGACGTCATCCAGGTAGACTGTCACGAACTTATGTAAAAAGTCGCGAAGAATGTCGTTCATCATCCTCTGAAATGTAGCTTGTGCATTGCACAGCCCAAACGGCATGGCGACCCATTCCATCAAGCCATCAGGGGTCTGAAAAGCCGTCTTGTGAACGTCCTGATCACGCACTCGAACTTGCTAGAATCCAGAAGCGAGGTCGAGGTGTGTGTAAAAATTCGCGTCCTTAAGTTCGTCCATAGTGTCGTCCACACGCGGTAGCGGGTAAGCATCTTTACGCGTAACTTCGTTAAGGCCACGGTAGTCAATGCACAGACGTAGCGAGCCATCAGCTTTTCGCACAAAAAGAATTGGCGAGCCGAACTCACTGTAGATGGGACGGATCAAACCAGCTTCCACTGCGTCTTTTAACTGTCGATTAAGCTCAGCGCGCTCTGCGGGTGATAGTCGGTTCAGACGTTGACGTCGCATCGGGCCAGTTGTTTCAATGGGATGATCCCACTGTCGGCTTACAGGTGGAGAGTCGACAGGTTGCAGTAACTCCGGGAAGTCTTCAAAAAGTAACGACCGGAAGTTGTCACGTTGTTCTGCTGTTAGTCCCTCTCCAGTGTGAAAGTCTGTTTGTTGTTCAGCTGCTGACGTAAGTTCGATGACGTAAAAATCAGCATGACGTCCTCTGCTGCGGCGCGTCTTGCGCATAAGCTTCTGAACTTTCGTAGACGACAGGAGTAGACACTCAGGGCGTCGTTCCTCAAGTGTAGTCTCCACTGCTGTGCCGTCCATTAGTGTAAAAATTCTGGTTGTACCAAATTGTAAAGAGGCATGTTCGTCATCAAGCCATGGTAAACCCAGGATTAAATCAGCTGTACGTAAATCACGTAAGACGTAGAAAGTCCGTTGAAACTCGTGTCGAGCCAGCTCAAAAGTGACGTCGCAGACTGTCGTAGAAGTCACTCGTTGTCCATTAGCGAGTCGAACTGGGGTCTTACTTGCAGACTTCCGAGTCTGTAAAGCAAAGCGTCGTACAAAGTCCTCTGACACAAAATCAAGTGTCGCAGCGCAGTCCACTAATCCAGAAATTTGGTGTCCGCCATCAGGAGTTTTCACAGTCAGCTCAGTTCGAATTAACGGGCGAGCTTCCGTGAGGTCAGTAAGTAGTGCTGTAGCTGGCGAAGAAAATTGTCGCAGCGTAGCGATGGACTGTTCCGAGTCGTCTGTTGGTACAGGTACCGAGTCGGGTTGATCAGGAGTTGTAGGTCCTTCTCCAGTCAGTCGGTTGATGTGTCCACGAATCAGCAGCCAGACAGAACCAGAGTCGACCGTCGTAAACCGGGTGTACATGTGGAACTGCCTCGGGATAGACGTGTCGTCTTGCATGACTGGAACATGTTGTGTGATTGCTCGATAAAAAGATTCCCACTGAGCCACGTGACCAAAGTGAAGTAATTCACTCTTGTGCTTCTTAGCACGAAGTAACCCTGTCTGTGCGGGCGTAAGTGTAAGACCGTCAATGTTGATGGTTTCCGGTACAACGTAAGTGTCATCCGGATTAACTGTCGACTGTGCCAAACAGCCTGCTCGACCTGAGCAGGTGTACGTAAGTTGTTCGTAGCAAACATGACAGGAATAGAAGCCGAGTACACGTAGACAAGCTGTCGTCCTTGAGGTAGTGTAACATTAACAGGTTCACCACTCAACAGCGTCAAATCATCCGGTGTCAAAACAAGACCGGTCTCCTCATGTAACTCGCGAATAGCAGCGTCGACATGCCCTTCGTTAGGTAAGACAGAGCCAGCTGGGAACCAAGTTTTACCAGAACGAGGCTCACGCTGAAACACCAACTTCAAGTCCGACGATTTAGTTCCTCCAACGTGAATTACTAAAACCACGTAATGTCCTGCTCCGAGAGAAGCCATCTCAACTCAATCAAACAACGTCGAGCAAATCAACGAGCAACGAAAGCGTGCGTCGACCAAAGAGCTCCGAAACCAGTGTGGCGGTTAGCCTCTGAAAGCTAAACGCTAGCACAAATCTGTTCTAGTCTGTCTAGTTCTGTTGTTGCAAGATGGCAAATGATGTTGTCGAGAGGCAATTGATGAGAGATGTTTCACTGCTGTACTTAGGCAGTAGATGTTGTAAGTGAACAAAGGAATTGTTAAAAGCTTCTGTCACCTCCCTCTACTGCACTGGGCTTAAATAGGTTTTAGCCCATACTAGTTACGCCTGCAAGCTTCGCTTACGTGTCAGGCGTTGGTGCTGCTCAACCGTCGTCATCTGTCCTCGAGACACGGCTTGCCTAGCATTGGGTCTCACGACGCGGCTTCTTCTGCATTGGAGAGTTCGTTCTGGCGCGTCATCTGGCTGGTTAGATTAATTATGCATATCTGTACGTACCGGGAGGTACTGGTCGTACTGTAGCATCAGCACCATTACAATATTGCAGTAGCGACGTACCCACGAGTATACGTCCGTCCTGTGGAAAAGCACGAATTGGTATCCGTAACGAGTACCTGTACAATGTCCTGCAATGTACTGTTGCAGGACTGTACTCGTCACAATTTCGACTCAAGAAAGCAGCGTCGGGCAAATAATCAAGCGACAGCGAAATCGTGCGTCGACGAGCCAGCTCCGAAAGCAGTGTGGCGGTTAGCCTTCGGAAAGCTAATTGCGGACACAAATATGTTATGTTATGTTATGTTCTATCGCTACTTTGTCGTTAGGTGGAAGTGCAGATGGAGGGAGATTTGAGAAGATGTCTCACTGTTAGTGGTTAACAAGATATTGTAATTAATCAAAGGGACTTGTTAAAAAGGTTCTGTCACCTCCCTCTATTGCACTAGGCTTCAATAGCTTTCCGCATGCTAGCTTGCATCTTTCCTCGCGCTAGGTGCTAGGGCTTTCTAACCGTCATCAACAGACTAGCGGCGCGTCATGTCTAGGGAATCACATTATGCATTGGAAACGTCGCTTGGCGCGTCATCTAGCTAGTTAGATTTACTATGCGTACATGTACGTACCGGGAGGTACTTGTAGTATAGTGCGCATCAGAACCCTCGCTAAATTGCAGTAGCGACGTACCCACGTTGTACGTCCTTCCGATGGGAAAACACGAATTGTATTTAGTAACGAGTGCATGTACAATGTCATGCAATGTACTGTTGCATGACTATACTCGTCACAATGGAGTTGACCACAAAATAATGTTTGCGAAAACTAGGCATGTCTTCCTTATTTATCACCACATGCGAACAACTATCATAAGGGGTATCCACCAACAACTATATTACATACCTCGGCAACACACCTCACTATGAAAGCGTGGCACACTTCAAGGCGACACGCTTTCCCCCTTTCTATTCACCTCTTCCTTGAACCCTTCCTAAGATGACTCAATATCGATAGTCGTGGCTATATCTGGGGCCCAACCCCCACTAGCCCCCCCGACCACTCCCCCACGGAAGCCTACCCGGGGCATGGCTTCGCGGACGACCTCAGCCTTGCGACATGCTCAATACATAATCTCGCCATACAATTGAATGAACTCTCGCTATTCATCGAATACATTGCATTGACGTCAATCCGAGGGAGTGCTGCATGACGGGGGTACTCCACCGTAGTGGCAACGCTATCTCGAAAAACAACAAAGCTCTTCTTAAATAGCCCATCTCCCACCTCGCCGTCAACGTCAATTATGTGCCCTTTCAATTTAAATTAAGTAAGTATGGATGTCTTTTAAATTTATGTAGCAAGATTGTCAAAGGTGTCTGGTAAAGGGCCACACGTCTTGCGATTGAGTCACTACTAGATGTTTAAGAGTCAAGAAATCTGAGAATTAACCCTCATGACGCCGTTGTACGAGTCAAGATTAATGCCCAACATTGTAAAACGTTGTGGCTGCGTCTCAAACCCATCTTCGAGGTTACGAGCTTCTCAACTAGTATGAAACGGCGACTGAATTGCCGGTTTAAATTGCGTCTGTGTGAAAGCAACACCCAGCCCAGAAAATTTGGTTAATGGGGGTGGAATCATCATGATTGCGTAAATCTGTCAGCGTCTCACCACTCAACCAATTGACGTAGCCCCGGATGACCGTTCACACACGTCCATAGTCAACACATGTAAAATGAGGCTGAACGAAAAGCTCCCTTGGCAAAGATGTGTCTCGATGAAATAATTTTGATAAGACAACACGGCTCCTCGAAAAGGTAGCCATTGAGCAACGACGACCAAATGTAAAAGTTCGTACTTCACGTGAGCATCTTTAATAGCAACGGCAATGATAACGACCGGCGTCATGGTTAGACCGTTGACCGCAATCTTAGCCGGAATGTCGTAAGAACGAAGGATCATGTTGTGCGGTAAACTGAGATATTACGGGTTGTTCGACATTAGTTGGCGCACGGATGTAAGAGGTCACGTACGGTACATAACAAACGGGTGTGGCGGGGCGGCACACGCGTAGTAGACAAGATGGTACTTGCCTTCAAGTAACGGTTCCAAACAATAACACCACTCAACAATGTCAAATCATCAACTGTCACGGTCATGCTAGTGTCTTTAAACAATTCGAGAACGGCCGCTTCGACATGCTCATCGTTAGGCAAGACAATACCGACAAGAAACTAAGCTTTACCGGTACAAGGTTTCACGTTGTATAAAACAAGTTTGATGTCTGAGGTACTTGAATTTCCGACATGTAGTACAACCACCAATTATTTACCGGAACCAACGTGTGCCATGTCGAATCAATCGAGTAGCGATGACCGAATGAAGCAACAACGAGAGCGTGTTGAGAAACAGAGCTCCGAAATAAGTGTGGCATTTTGCCTATGCTAGCTAACTCATAACACAAATCGATACCGTTGCTGCTTGTCAATGCATGTGCACATGGAGAAATTTAAGATGTCTGGTGTTTAGTGCTAACATCTTGATGTAATTAAAAAGAGAATGTTAAACCGTGATAGTCACCCCCTCCACTAGTGCACTAGGCTTAAATCAGTCCGGCCAAGACAGCTCACGCATGTTCCTCGTGCCTAGCTTGATGAGGGCTCTCGAAGCGTTTTCAAGAGATTGGCGACGTAGCCTGTTTGTCTTGGGAAATCATATCAATAAAGCGTCGTTTAGCATGTTAGATTTATTGTGCGCAATGTACGTACCGGGAGGTACTTGTAATATTGTATTGTACAATGTCCTCGAGCTGTGTAGCAGTGGCGACGTAACCGTAGGCACGCCCTTCCGACGGAAAAGTACATATCAAATGACAATGCGAATAGCATAGCTCGACAGTCATTGACAGCCGGTCTCGCAGGGGCCAACACGCGCTTTCCTCTACATGTTTCATGGAGCAACAAGAAGGGGGGCGGGGGGTTATGAGGGTATCTTCCCTTCGACATATACTTGTCCGCATTTGTCGTGTGAATAAGATGGCACTGGGCAAAGGGTCAGGTAGGTGCAAGTGGACTCTCATTTATACTATTTTAACTGCTCTCATTCAAGCCGTAGGTCAACATGATGTAATTTTGGGTGGAAGCTGATAGTTAACTCAGACACAATATGCAACGCAGATGCCATTCCTCCGTAATCAAAAGGCGTGAAGAGAAACGTTGGATTAAAAGAATAAAGAAAAACTATCAGGCGGCTTGTGTCTTCAGAGCGGCTGTGGCCCTAATTCAAATACGGGTAGCGGGAACAAGCGAATTCCGTCGTCGAACTGTACATACGTCTTATGAGTACAACCACTAAAAAATTGAACCGCCTCGCGCGACAGATACGCAGTCCTCACACGAACGTCGTCAACGACGGCTTTATTTTTCATCATAGGAGCACATCACATGCAAAACACATCACACCAAAAGGTGTTGCTCTCCTTGCGAGGCATCGACGTGTCGTCGTTCTTCTTCGCACCATCCGAGCCCCACCAGTCGCTGACCATCTTACCAATTAGAGCGAAACAGCTGGCATTCCTCGGCGAGGCATGTTGCTTCTTTAAACTCGGCATGGGAACGGGATTATGTACTCGCGTGGCCTGGTCCGCGATGCTTTGTCCAACGCCAGTATCGGACGCAGGGAGGGAGGCCTTACGTCCAGATCTGCACGATAGACTCGACGCAGTCCTTGCCAACCCGCTACTTGCGGGTGAAATGTTCCGGCTGGAGGAGGAAGCAGACATAGACGGCGACGGTACGGGAGGAAGTTCTACCGTCGGTGAGAACTTGCTGCGTTGCCAGAAGTTGGCCACCCATGTCTTCGTTAGCACATACTCAGCGGACGCGCGTTGCGCAGGGTCCGCACCCATCAGCAGTTGAACAAAAACCTGAATCTCGACGGGCATAGGCGGTGTTGGGTGAGGGCTCCAAGCCTGAGAGGTCCCGTTCATGTACTCCCACAGGCGCGCCTCAACCCACTCCTGCTGCTCGTCAACAGTCGCGTACTGTCCGGGGCCATCACGCAAGCAAGCGGCAATACCACGACGACCAAAGGGTCCCGGAATCTGGGGACGCATCATCGCGAGTACCGTCGCTCCCAGAGCCCACATATCACACGCTCGAGAATAGGGCACCGAGCCACGGTTACAGCAGGCCACCTCGGGTGAACAGAAGGCCGCGGGTCCCACGAGTTTGGTGTCGTAAAAACAGGGCGCATCGCCGAGTGGAGCGCAGAGGGCAGACTCCTGAAGGACGACGCTCTTAATGTCGAAGGGGTCATCGACTAATATGGTGTCAGGGCACACGTGCCGATGAACCACGCCCTGCCTGTGCAACCTACACAACGCCAACGAGACGCCGTAGCACACTTGCTGCACCTCTTGAGTCGACATCGGGTTGGTTCGCATCGAGAGGACAGTCGTGAGTGGAATGTGTGGGACTTTGACAGGTCGAGTGCTTCCCGAGCCTCGACCCCATCGCGTAGGAGCAGCCAGGTCCTCATGGATGTCAATGCAGCTGTCGTTAGGATGCACCGAGTCGCTCAAGTCAGCCGTCCCCGACGTATTCGTTATCCAACTACTATCGTTCAGTGAAGACCCCGTGGACTCGCGTTTCTGAGGCTGGTCGTTGCGATTAGGGGAACGTGGGGGCTCCGGCTGCGAGAATGACATCCCACTCCACTCAAATAGCGACGCGAGGCCAGAAGAAGTAGCGAGGGCGCGGGCTTGCGGAGTGGTAGCGTTAGGCTCAGCTTGGGCGGATTCCCTAAATGCCGACAACAGAGTCCTTCGCACCGAAGGACGGACCTCCCTCCGGCGGGGTCTCTCCCTCGGATTACGAATACGCTCGGGCGAGGTGTTGCAGGGCCGGTAGGGAACTGACGGCGGAGGAGGAGCCGACGGGGTCTCGAATTCTTCGCGACTGTGATGATTCCGCTGTTGGCCTAAAGAGAGCTGCCGCTCGGGGCGAAATTGAGAGTGCTGGAGGTGCACAGGCAGGTTATCCACACTGCCTAGCCGGTGGTGGTGACGCCGTAACCCGCCTTCAGAGGAGCTTCGCACTAGGTCCGCTTGTGCAGAAGAATCCTCCTTTGGCTTCCCGGAACCAGATTGGCGTCCAAACTCGGTGCCTGGCCCGTCCGCAGGGGCCGGCCAAGCCTCTCGGTGCCTGTGTCGAATGTAAACAGCGTCATTAGTGAGAAAACAACCAATGCAATGACAGCGCCATATAAACATATGAATAATCTCACACTACAGCTCTCATCTTGAAAGTCGATGACGTAGTGGAGCGGCGGTTTACCTGCCGATGGCGCCTGACTCAGACTTGAGTCCCGCTATAGCCAAGGCCGCCATATGGGCATCCATCGCCGAGTCCTTCCTCTGATGACCCTTTCCAGTTGAATTGTCTCCCATGGCAGATGCCATGGCTGCCCACATTGATTTCTGTGAGAGCGGGGGGCGCGTCGCCGGACGGAAACCTGCGTGAGTGGTGGAAGTGGGGGGGCGTCGTGTTTTAGGTACAGGTACCGTTACAGTCTCCGAGGCATTGAAAGAGTATTGCCGACGGTAAAACGGCCAGCGAGCTGTTGTGGCATAGCAACAGCTCCAATCGTCCAAATAGCTATGTATATGAGTTATTAGGTTGTAGAAACGAGAAGCGCCATAGCGACAGCGCGTGAAGACGGTGGTGGCGGACTGGGGTCGTGACAGACGTCAACCATTTAACGGCATCGCAATAGAATGACAGTTAAGTACTGAACAATGGGGCGTCGCAGTAGCGCCGTACCAGCACAAACGCTCCGCTGTGTCGCGGGCACGTAGCAGTCACGCGCTTTTGCTGGGATTGCCAATGCGATGAATATACAGGTGTGCTGGTGGCTTTCTGGCCGCTATCCCCGCCTTGCGGCGAGGCAACACCAGAAGGCGAGCTGGAACTGGTCTTCCCGACCAAGCGCCCCTGGCAGAGATACAGTGTACTGGTACTTTCGCCGCAACTCACAAACCTTTCGAGATTTGCTCTCAGCCTGGACCGCCTGCTGCTGAAAAAATAAGAAGTCGAGCCTCCAGACCGTGAGGGGAATAGTCTACGCAACTGGCTATGTGTGGGCGAGGGTCTGCTGGAATTCCGTCCTCTTATTTGCCGTGGTGTCACGAGTTAAGCGCAATCTTCAAGACGCACCTCTGCTTTGCCGCCGCGAGGTTCCGATGACTTTTTCTAGTATCGCCTGCAAAGCGGACCGGTGCGTCGTGCAGTAGTTGGATGGGATTGGTCTATCTGCCACAACAAGCCGTAAACTACTGCAATCTGAACACAACATAATTGGATGTCAATTTGAACGTTTGACAGCCGTTTGCGGTTAAAGACAGGTCAATCGTATCAGTACTTTGTAGCCAGTGACCGGAAATGATGCGGGTCAGTAATATTCCACATCAAGAAATTACATATGCCGATTTATTCTGAATATTTTGTGTTCAGTTGCGGTTTCTCTAGTCACCGTATGGTACGTGCGGAACGGACAACACATAAAGTTCGTTACTGAATTCGTATATGACAGTACATTAAATAAAAGTGCCTTTTATTCCAGACCGTTGCTAGTCGCGTCATCTCGTGTGCTGCCAGAATGCCAGATTGCCAGCTGGCCCGGAAGAGTTCGGCCGGACCTCGGTGACCGTCGCGCGCAATCGGCCCGAGCGATTGGTGCTCCAGAGCTTAGTAGCCCATCAACGTAAATCGATAATATGGTTGCACCAGTAGAGGATCTCTCTAAGATCTTGTGGCGAAGGAAGCCAAGCACAAAATCAATTTATTGTCATTATTCTCTACCGTGTTGTCGGACCCATAGTGGGCCTTCCTGCAAGGGGTATCGCTCCAGACGGAGGTGCACTTTCGCTTGGGAAAACCCAGTGGCGTCAACTAGTAGCCCTGAAATCAGGAGAAAATCAGCACCGACCTCTATGCACGACATGCGTTCCATTCATGCGAAGACAGCATGCCTTGTGAATTTAGTAATTGCGAAATGACTGTCCTGGTGTATACGTACGTGATTTACGCCCGAGTCTTGTCAAGACTGGGGACCTTCGTACCTGATACCCGTTCCAGTGTTTGGTTGTCCAGGGCGCCTCACCCCAGTCACTTTTGCATTACAACCGCTTTTATCAAAGAGTATGACGAGCTAGACCCTGACAAAGTATATTTGCTTCGCTTGTGACATGGGTTGGTGACATATGTCGTTTACGCTTCGTCAGTGCTAGTGTGGACGTCACTCATTTTGATTTTGTTCCATGTATTTTGCGTTCCCAATAAATAAGTGGTAGTAGTTGCCGCCACAGAGCTCCCACTTTTCAGCGGCATATCCAGCTGCGGCAATGTATTGCTTTTGACATTGACTGCTGCTGTTTTGAAGTAACGCAAGCCCACGCCTCCTTCGCTTCCTCCCGTTGCAGACTGCGCCCCGCAGAGAACATTTGCCGCTCTGTCCCGCCCCTGGTGAACGATAGCCTGATATATATAAATCTACTCAAAAGAAAAAAGCTTTTAGAGCAGAGTGAATTAAGTAAAATCCGCCACTCGAACCAGTGCCATGTAAAACTGCAGGGGAAGCTATGAGTTCGGGTAGTCTGACGAAGGGAGGAATGGTGGGCTAAATTAGAATTCCGAAAATGAATTCCATCGAGCTTATGACATTAAGTGACATTCTTGGTTGCAGCACTGAAAATTCATTGGAATAAAGCCAAGAAGAACATGCTCAGTGAAATACCCACTGCTTTGCTAGTTCCATTTTTTATGTCTAAACATTTCTGCCGGACAAGTATAGTACCAGGTCTCACTGGAGTTTTTTACTTTTAGAAGTCAGAAACGCCCAGGTACGCAAGTCAGTTCAGAACTAACACATAAAATGACCAGTTATCCAGGAAATGCAATTCAGACCGTGCTGACTAGTGCACGGGCAATTTCATCCTGGCCAAAAGATTCTGCGCTCTTTCACTATTAATCCGAATCGGAGTCCATAGCAAAAGCAGAGAGGCCTGTGGTCGGCCTGGCGGACGCCTTTTGTTGAGTCAGCCCACCACGCGCACCCGCCCGTCCTCGCCCCCCAAACATCGTCCCCGCGCCTAGCCTACCACCTCGAACCCCAGACCTGCCTGCTCCCCCGCCCGCCCCAAGGCTGAACGCCGTCACCGGTTTCCGTTCCGCGTCTAGGGCTGAATCGTTCGCGGCCGCTGCGGTTGCGGGTTCGCCTTCCCCTGCATGTACCGGAAAACAAACAACGCCATGAAAGAGTGCTGATCCTGGTTGAGATGTCAATTTCCAATACAAAAAAATGTATACACTAGTAAATGAAAGACTTGAAAACTCAAATGCAAAAGCAGATGCAGTGTCTGGACTCCTTCATAGTGCGTATTGTTTGTGTCATCTTTTATATTGAAGATAAAGCCCTGACAAACCCTGAACCAGAATAAGTAGCGTGTAGTGGTTAGGAAAAAGAGTGACAATATATTGAAACTCAAGAGACGGGGTGGGCTAAATGCTTTGTATGCTGAGCTCATCCCTGTGTGAGAGGAGGGGATGGAGAGGTGTGCGGGGAAGGGGAACAAGCCCACGATACCTGTGTTGGTTGGGCCGGCAATGAGCTGTGCATTGTCGCCCTGAGGCAGAGGCTGGGCATGCTGTTGAGCGCGCTGAATCCTGTGATAGCGAAACATGTTGAAACGGGCAGAAAGCGCAAGATATGCCACCTACAGCACCCAGCGCGCAACAAATTGATGGGAAGGTGGGGAGGGGGGTTGTAGGAGTGGAGAGGAAGGGAAGGGGTGGCGCACTGCTGATTGATTTTATCAATTTCTCTCTGCATGCGCTTCTTTTCGCGCTTCTCTTTGTCGCCTCTGTTCCGCTCCGACTGCATCTGTTTCATTTCTATCAACCTCTGCATCACCCACAGCGCAGCGCTCAGGAAGTGGGAGGCCTTGACGACATGTTTGCGCCGGGGAGACCCGCGCGTAGGTTCGCGGGGATCATTGCAAGCCAGTCCCACCTTTTTATGGTGGTGATCGTAAGAGCTTAGATGCGTTTCTAGCTCAATTGCCGTTTTGTACTGCTTATTACAAAGCTCACAGTAAAAGGTGCTCAGCTCCTCCTTCACCGTCTCTTTGATTTTCTCCTGCCTCGCTGCTTTAGACTGTCACAACACAGCAATCAACGCAGCGCACACTCATCAGATACCACGCCCCGAAATCGGTAGTAATGGGTCACCACATAAATGGGAACAGAAACCGGCTCCTGCTCACCTCGCGCTCCCTCGCCTGATCCACCGTCTCATCCAGCAGCACCTCACTGCCCAGCTTTTTCCTTGTCACGTTCTCCTCGCTGGTGTAAAACCTGTCCTGCTCCGCCTTCCCCAGCCCAAACCTACGCCCAGCACCCGCTGTCGTCCTCAGTGCGTCAGTGACGAGTTTATTAGGGCTATCACTGTTGCGGTGGCACTGCAAGTGGAAACGAGCGTCATACCGCATGCCTGCATTCTCCCCGCCTCGTAGTGGATCCACACGCCCCTGCAGCTCTCGCCCTAGCCCCTTCCCGTTGCACCAGCCCATCTTCAGCAGCATCCTGTACCCCGGGTTCGTCTCGGGAATAGGGGTGTCGTACGAGGCGACGGTGAGGCCGTCCGTGTTCAGGGCCTGCGGTGGCTGGTAGTTCAGGGGGAGCCGGAAGTCCTCTCCATTCTCTATGCTAGCCTCGATCCGCGCCAGCTCCTGCTCAGCCTGTAGAACAGTGTCGGAAACCAGAGAAGTTAAAAGAGTGAGACACTCGACACGAATCGAAGAGGCGCGGCGCGAAGTCTAGACGAGTAGCGTGAGGATGCAAAGGAAGGCCCGCACTAAGTGAGCCGCTGAAAACTCTTTGCCCCGCCCTGCTGCCAGCTTTGGATCAGCAACCAGCGGTGCATCCACAAAACCCAGCCCGCCGTGGCCGTCGTCCATGGTGACTCTTTTCGCAGTTTCTCCTACGTGTGAAGGGAAGAGGGCCGAATATCCGAATACGGGGTGGCGCGTTCACCGTCTCTTCGTGGGGTGTCAACTCCGTTGGAACGGCGCTTCAGTAAGCTAGCAACAACAGGCGCCTCGCGTCTCCGATACAACTCAGGCCCAACACACAACTCCACAGGTTAATTTTCAACGAACAGCGGTGGAGTCGTCGATCTTGACGGTGACATTGATATCTACCTGCCGCGTTCTGTATGACGTGTCCGATATCGAAACGACATATGCAAGCAGAATCCCAGATGCCTTCTAAATATTCTCTATCAGGAGTGTATACCCGCGGACAAGTGGTGTCGGTGGCGTCTCAACTCCTATTGCTATAGACGTGCCCATCACAGAAGGCTGGTCGAGCACAGTCGGGTGTGGTCAGTACTCAGTACGTGCCTGTGCTGGGATTGTTTCTTTTGGTGCGGTAAATTCCCGATTTCAAAGTATTTTGTAAATACGTAAGGATTGCCGCTTAATAATGTATACCTTTTGAAATTTGCTACTGCCAGTCATCATGCCGCATCACAGCACGAACAAGAGACATAGCCACGGATACGGATACTGCACGGGTATCTGTGGTGGGGTCTGTTTGCCGTTTGCCGTATTCTGAAATAAAATACTAATGATGTATTATGGGTGGTCTTGCCGTATTAAATAGAAACAAATACATAAATAACAAAGCGACGCCGCACCGCCACGTCAGTCCCATCAAGGTAATGGCCTCTCGATCTCTTGGTTTCAGTCAGGCTGCCGTGCATCACGATGACGTATGAACGATACGATGCATCTCGTCGTCATCGTAATTTACGATGAAGGCCATTACTATCACAATATACATCACAGCATTTATCACGTGCGCTCTTATGCGGAAGCCGTCACCCACACGGTCTGCGCATCCCGTGGCTGACAGCGCATGCGGCGCTTGAGGAGTCATCAGGAACTGGACACATCAAAGGACAGACTTCAAAACTCGAAACCTTTGGTCACCGCCTATTCTGCGGCGACCACCAGGTGTTACTCAGTCGGGTCGTCACGGCCTGCTCATTCCCCAGCAATCCCTCTCGACTTTAGCTGAGGTGTCGTGGAATGGGTGGCAGCAGCCCCGCCCCCGCTAGCTCCGCGTCGTCGAGCGGCGACAAGGGGCAGCGAGCGCTGAACGACGCCACGGCGGGCGCCGTCAGTGGCTGCGTCGCTCGCTTCATCGTCGGGCCTCTGGACGTGCTTAAAATCCGCTTCCAGGTTCAGACCGAGCCGGTATCTCGTCGTGCGGCAACAGCGACGCTTAGCGGCGGAAGTCTGCCGAAATACACTGGCATTATGCAAGCGTTGGGCACGATCATACGCGAGGAAGGAGTGGTGGTGCGTATGCAGCCCTCACCTGCTAGTGGCCATACAGCACAACTGACCTGAGTAGGGTTAGAACGTAGCCCTCATCATTTAACGCATCCACACGTTTCTGCTCCAACAACGCCCATCATCATCTCATTCGTCCCTTTGCATCGAGTGCTATCGCACCACGTATGAAATTTCACTACCTTACGTATCACTTTTGAAGTGGAAGAGCTCAGTGTCCGTCTGCTGTCACTGAGTGCATGTTTGCTTCGCCGAGCTCCATGGTGTGCTGATGGAGTGCTGATTGCGTGCAGGCGTTGTTCCGCGGAATGGTGCCAGGGCAGCTACTTACCATCCCATACTGCGCTATTCAGTTTGTGACCGCCCATCAGGCCAAGACATTCGCGAAGGAAAGCGGGATGTTAGGTGAGTCGTGTACCACTCGTTGCGATTGGTAATGGCGTCTGGACATATACCACGCGAAAGTGTCCATCCATAATCAAGCACAATCTCATTCTTCCTGGCCGTGTTTCCCTCCTTTTCCTTTTCCTTTTACCTTTCCCTCCCCTTCCCCTCACACACACACACACACACACACACACACACACACACACACACACACACACACACACGCGCGCCCATAGAAAGATAAGGATCGGGGAAATGAAGTTGAGAAGGAAAAATAAGGGATGTGTGAGTGCACAAAGAACGAAAAGGGAAAAAGCGGTGTATGCATTTGAGTGTTGTGTGTGTGAGAGAGTTGGAAAGAAAAGGGGTGAGTGAGTATGTGTGTGTGTGTGTGTGTGTGCGTGTGTGTGTGAGGGGGAGAGAGAGGGAGGGAGAAAAGGGTCTGTGACAGTGTATGTATAAGTGTGTGTATGTGTGTAAGGGATTGTGTGTTTGTGCGTGTGAGAGAGAGAAAATTTATGTTTTTGTGTGTGTGTGTGTGTGTGTGTGTGAGAGAGAGAGAGAGAGAGAGAGAGGGGGGGGGGGAGGGAGGGAGGGAGGGAGGGAGGGGGAGGGAGAGGGGGAGAGGGGGGGGGGGGAGGAGAGAGTGTGTCAAGAGGGGGGGGGGGGGGGGGGATAGAGACAGAGGGTAACCCACGCACACGCCTGCTACTAGCTAAGCACTGAAATAGCATGACGTGTCTTGTGCGCCTCATAGACTCGCCTTTCGGTCCCTTTGTCTCTTACCTAAGCGGGGCTACAGCTGGTGTGGCAGCGACGGTTGGATCCTACCCTTTCGATTTATTGCGCACGACGCTCGCCGCCCAGGGCGAACCGAGGGTAACCTTCATTCCTTACGCCCAAAACTTATCATGCCTCTCTCCTTGCTTGCACCAAAAGATGTCTTTCAACATTGCCTGGCGGCTGCATGTCCAATGATGCTCAGGTTTACAACAACATGTTCGATGCTGCGCGCGCTATTGTGAACCAGAAGGGCTTTGGCGGACTCTACTGTGGTTTGAAGTAAGTTTTTATCTTAATTTTGTATTCGATGCCGCTTTGTGCTGTGAACGGGTCGATTGAGCTGCTCTAGTGAGGTGAGCCTCCTCCCCGAGCCGAGCTGACTTGCCGTTTGGGTCCCTCACACAGGCCCACCCTGGTGGAGATTGTTCCATATGCTGCGTTGCAGTTTGGCCTTTATGACACATTAAACAAAGGAATGACCAATGCCCGGGTAGGGTCTCGTGCTACCGTCACATCCAGAGGATGCAACACTCTTTTCCCTTGCCAGGCTATGATAGTATGCCAAGCTTATTGGGCTAACACTTTGGTGCAATGGCATTCGCAGTATCGTGCCATGGCATCAATGACATGGCAGAAGCCACCGGATCGGAATAACATGCCTGCCAACCCCGCACAGCAGTGAGCTCCCACTCCTGACTCTCCGTCGTGTCTATCTAGCCTCCTCCTTATATACTCAATCATACTGGGTCATGCCTGGTTGTCAGATTCCTGTGCGGCTTTCTGTCGGGTGTGTGCGCCAAATTGGGGACGCACCCATTGGATGTGGCCAAGAAACGGTATCAGATCGCTGGGCTCGCCAGGAACGCAACATACGGGGCGAGCATCGATCAAAGCGTCACCAAGTCCCTCCTCCGTTGTTTGTATAATGTGAGTGCCAATTCCGACATCCGCAAGGACGTGCAGCTTCAGCTGATTCTCATTGTGCATGTTCGGTGAGACCCCCTTACCCTCCTTGTTCTCCGGACAGATATGGAAGTATGAGGGGCTAAGGGGCTTGTATAAGGGGGCGACACCGAGCCTACTGAAGGTTTGGAGCCACACATGTTTGGCTCTTTCTATACAGGTTCAGGAGTGGTTGCCTGATAATTCATGGGATATTTATTTTTCTTAATTCCACTGTGTTCTTTCGCGTATGCTTTGAACCAGAGTGCGCCACAAGCCGCTGTCACATTCTCTGTATACGAGATGGTCCTCAGGAAGCTGCAGAAGACAAGCTGATGGAGCGCTATGGAATATTTACGATGTCGTCTCTTGTAATTTGCAATCCCAGGGTCCATGTAAGCAGACACAAATTCTTCCATCCATAGTTCCAAGGCCCAAAACACAAACAAATGACAAATCGAATTGAGGGTATATGCAAAAGATACAGAGAGGCATCGGCGCGAAGCAGAGCAGCAGCTTGCTCACCTGCCAACATGGACCCCGGATCACAGCCCGCCACGTATAAGCATAAACACGACATGAGAAAACCTACTCCTTCCCTCAAACTCCAAATCACATACACCGGCTCTCTTCTCGCAAAAAAATCACACACCTGTACTTGGACATCATTGAGTATAGCAATTTATTGACACTCGCCCTTAAAGTGGTGAGTCGAGATTAGAAAACCAAAGATGTACTGGTTGCTCAAAAACTTCCCAGTTAAACCTGATTCCCGTCGCCCCAGCACCCACACTCCCCCGCTCACTCCTGACCCACTGCCTCTAGCTTGCAAATTTCAAGGGTGTGAAAACGCGCACTCCTCATCTTTCACTCCAGTTGCCTCCGACCCACCCAAAATGCACTGTAAAACGTGCCTAGTCAGTGCTGTGCTTCCGAATCTGCGAGCGGGCCCACTGTCTGCAAAGCTGTCCTGCTTACAAGGCTGGAAATACAATGTGCTCCAGAAGGAACCGCAGGGACGCTGCCCCAGCAGAGCTCCCCTGCGTTTTCGTGGCAGCCTGCGTGCCCAGTTTACTTCAGAGGGATAAAGCGAGAGGAGTTGGTGGAGCCGATACCGGGGCGGCCGTGCTTCACGGGCTTGTAAGAGATGGAGAACTCGCCCAGGTAGTGGCCAACCATCTCGGGCTTCACCTCGACCTGGTTAAAGGTCTTTCCGTTGTACACGCCGATAACGGAGCCAATCATCTCGGGCATCACGATCATGTTACGAAGATGAGTTCCGACAGCCTTGGGCTTCTCGCCAGCCGGGGTCTCCTTCTTCGCCTTACGCAACTTCTTGATAAGAGCGGACGGCTTGCGCTTCAGGCCACGCTGGAACCTGCGGCGGGCGCGAGCGTGGAAAAGCTCCACGAGCTCATCTGTGCTCAGGTCCAGCAGCTGCTCGAGGTCCACGCCACGGTAGCTGAACTTCCTGAAAGACCCGCGCTTCTTGGGCTGTTCACCGTCAGCCATTTTGAGTGGTTGTTTGGGGGTGGCACTCGGGGGAGCGGCGAGGGCAGATGCGGGTGGCGAGTGGGCGCGAAGGAAGAGAGGGCCAGTGCTGAGGGACAGCCGCCGCTTTGGGGCGCAGGGGACGCGCCGCCAGCCGCCGCCGCCGTGAACTAAGAAGGGGGGGCGTTTGCGGAATCGTGTCGTCGTATATTCGCCTATAATTTATATTATCATATAGGGTGTCGCAATTGATCCGATGAGAAAATTAGTATGCGCCGAGAAATGAATAAACCCCGCGTCAATATGCGCGGGGGGGATTTTGCAAAAAATCGCTACCCGTACAGCTAGCTATGCCAAAAAATTATAACCCCCGCTCTAGCTAGAATAACGGCCAGATTATTATATAATTATGGTCAGATTGATTTGAATCTAGAGGTTTGCATATCCAATATCATGTGTACGGGACAGTAACTCTAGCGGTTACTGTTACCGTTAATTAACGGCGCGTCTCACCTGCAGGACAACAACCTTGCCCGAGCAGTTAGACGCAGCCAACGACCAACGACTTCCCCAACGGTCAGCTCTAGCTAGCCCGTGCCTTATAAGCCGTAGCTAGCCACGAGCCTAGGCACTCTCTGCTTTCGCGCTCAGCCAATCTAGGCTTCGCGCGAATGCAGTCTCGACTCTCGTAGTCGAGTAGGGTGTCAATCTTACTTTCGTCCCATGCGCACTCGAGCGTCACGCGACACTTCCCCTCGTTCAGCTACGCAATTCCCCAATATGCAGCCTGAGCAGTCTACATCCGCCGCAGCGGCCGACCCTCACGCTACCTCACTCGAACAACGCACAGCCGAACAGATTCGTACGGCAGTTTTAGCATCGGAACAACGGATAACGGAACAGTTTTTGGCGGCTAACGCTGCCTTACTCGCCCAGCTCCAACGCACCACAGCTACACCTGCTCCTACTGATCCACAGCAGTCCATTCCCGCCGACGCAACAGCGACGGAGGGTGGTAAGGCGGCCCCCGAGCCACCTATCGACCTGCTCGACGACGAACCCGACCCCGCCGTGGCCGAGTTCGTCGACTTCACCTACTACGGCGAAGTCATCCCGGCCGGCCTCGAACGTCCCCCTCGAGACGTCGAGGAGCCACGTCTGTGGACTCTCACGGACGACACCGCCCGCGCCCTAAGCGACAAACGCACCCAAGCGGCATACGACGAGTACCTACACATCGGGTGCTATGCCTTCTTCGACAGTTGCGCCAACGCGGCAATTGGCGAGGCTTTGGACACGTTGTCGCACGGCCCACCTCTACCTACAGAGCAGGCGGCAGCGATTGCCCTCATCCGAGCGGGCCATCGCACCCACACAGCGACGGAGGAGGCCGCCCGTACTCGATTGGGCTTCCTCCGCCTCACCAAGGGCGGACAAACGAGCACGGATGCGGACCGCGTGTTCGCCGAATTGGCACACGAGCGCTTCTGCCGACCGCGTCCTACCGCGGTCTCCGGCACATTGGACGCGCTACGCCAAGCTTTCGTCGACCGCACGCTTGAAGTCAGCTTACACGCTGCCAGCAAGGCCGCCGCCGGCGCCGCTTTCGCGAAGGTCACACCGGACAAGCCCAACGGCCCCGACGCTCGGAGCCGCAAAGCCGCCGCCGACAAACGCAAGGCCGCCGCAGCAGCCGCAGCCGCGGCACGAGCAACCATCCCACCCAAGCCGACCGACACGGCTAAAACCCCAAGCAAGAAATGATGGTGTGGCCCGCCGCGCCGATTCCTGCTCCCCGACATCTTCCTTCATGCGCCACCGCGTGCGTCGAAAATGGCGGGAGTGGGAGCGCATTGGCGCGAGCGGCCAAGTCCTAAGTTGGATCCGCCACGGCGTACGTGTGAAGTTCAAGCACGGCCTACGTCCCAAGCCGTTCAACCATGGCATCTCTATGCTAGACGCCACATCCGACCAACTCGAGTTTCTCAACTCGGAACTACCACGCTTCGAGGCTTGCGGCGCGTGGGAGCGCTCTACGAACCCACGCTACGTCTCCCGGATGTTCTTGGTTCCAAAACCCGGATGCAATCAATGGCGCTTGATTATCGACCTTCGCGAACTCAACCGCTACTGCTCGACGTTCAACATGACTTGCGAGACCCTCAAGCACCTCCGCCATCTATCTCGACCGGGGGACTACTTCGTCTCACTCGACCTCGCCGATGGGTACTACACCCTTGGCATCCGGGAGGAAGACCGGGATTACTTCACGGTCAACTACCGCGGCACCTTATGGCGCCTCGCGTGCCTCCCCATGGGGTGGTCGGGCTCCGCCTACTACTTTTGCAAACTCACGCAAGTGTTTACGAACCACCTACGCCGCCCACCACCTCCCACGCCCGCATCTACACCGGCCGGCCCACGCCGCCCGTCCAAGCGCTTCCTCCGAAACGCGCGATGGCGAGGAACCCGACTACTCCCCTACATGGACGACTTCCTCTTCTTGGCGGACTCCTACGACGAGGCACTCCTACTTCGGCAGCGCGTCCAAGCCCTGCTCGACAGCCTCGGCCTACAGCGCAACCCCAAGAAAGGTGTGTGGACGCCAACGCAAGTCGGCGACCACTTGGGCCTCACGGTGGATTTACACCGCGGCGAGTTTCGCGCCCCACTCGCAAAACTGCACCACCTCGCACAACACGCTTCGTCCTTGCTCGGACGAGCGGCGTCCAACGCACGATGGCTACCCACACGCCAACTCGCAGCCTTCGCGGGGAAAGCGCAATTTCTCTACCTCGCCATCGCACCCGCCCGATTCTTTTTGCGCGAGCTCCACAACGTGTTGGCTACCCGTACCGGGTGGGGGGGACGCGTGCGCCTCACCCACCAACTCCGGCGCGACCTCGAGTGGTGGCGCACGGTACCCTCCCAACACAACGGCCGGTCGATCTACAAGCCCATCGAGACCGCCTATTTGCACGCCGACTCGAGCGACTACGGATGGGGGGCCGTCCTCAACGAGGACGCCAATTACCAAGCCCGGGGGTTTTGGAGCGCCACCGACCGCCTCCAACACATTACGTGGAAGGAGCTTCGGGCAGTCCGGCACGCGGTCGAAACCTTTCTCCCACAACTCCGAGGACGACAAGTCCTCCTCCACGAAGACAACACTGCGGTGGTCGCCGTCCTAACCAAGCTAACTTCCCGGTCGCCCGCCATGATGACCGAGCTACGGCGTTTATGGTTCCTACTCGACACCAACGACATCCACATCCGCCCACGCTACATCCGGTCGGCCGCCAACGTCTGGGCCGACACGCTCAGCCGCGAACTGGACTCCGAGGACTGGCAGCTCAACCCTCAACTCTTCAACCACCTCCAGCGTCGGTGGGGCCCGCATACAATCGACCGGTTCGCATCTATGCTCAACACGCAGCTGCCACGCTTCAACGCCCGCTGGCGCGACCCCTTGTGCGAGGACATCGACTGCCTACACCTCCCCGACTCGGCGTGGAGACGCGAGAACAACTATTGCAACCCCCCTTGGTCGGCCCTACCCGCACTCGCCGCGAAACTCGAACAAGCTCAGGCCGAGGCAACAGTCATCGCCCCCTACTGGCGAAACAAAACATGGTACCACGCGTTCGCCCGCTTGGCCACCGAGACCGTGCACTTCCCAGCGTCCCGCGACCTGTTCTTCCCCGGCAGGCTAGGCAGGCAAGAAGGGGTCGGACCTCCCGCTTGGAGCATCGTGGCCTTTCGGCTAGCACCCCTGCTTGGCTCTACACCCGACGCGGTGCGATTGGCCGAGCGATACGCCCGGACCGATTAAATACGCCTGTACAGGACGTCCGCCCTCTGCGTACAGGACCCCCGCGCTACGAATTACGCCTCGGAGCAGCACAGTCGCCCTGGTCCTCCGACGTGGCTGAAACTTTTCAAGACCTCCTAGGATCTGATAAGCTCGGGGTTACAGCGGTTGCCCTACTCAGCAACTCGCTAGCGCCCTCGACGTACCTGAGCTACCAGAGCGCAATTCGACAGTTTTTTTATTTTTTGTACAGAACAAAATATCGCCCCGCTACAGGCCACGCCGGCCACGATGGTCCGCTACACGGCCTGGCTAGCCCTCTTGGGAACGGTCGCTGCCAGCTCGCTGCAGCCTTACTTCAGCGCGATTAATAAGTACTTCCGCGACCACCGGCGCCAACCTATCGCCGTGGGCGAACTCCTGGCGGACGCCCGCCGTGGCCTCGAAATCCTGCAACACCGCCTCATCCCCGCCACCACGCGCCTTCCGCTACCCGCGCCCGTCGCCCTCACCATCCTAGAGGCCGCCGACACGCTACACCTCACCCTCCCGTGGAAACCTGCAGCGTTCTCCCAGCTGCAACGTTTTCGAGCCTGCCTCGCGGTGTGCGTCAATTACACCTTTTTCTGCCGGGCCGAAACTGGCGCCCGTTGTCAGACAGGCGACCTAATTGTTGACAGACCGTCGCAGCAAATCTGCCTCTTCGTTAGGAAATCTAAAGGCGACCAGCGCCGCGACGCCAGCGAAAAACTGGTTATCGCTATCCCTATCTCCGCTAACCCGGTCCTAGCAGACCTGCTCGACTACTACACAGAGCAGCGCGCGGCCTTCTGCAACAAGTTCTACAAAAAACCACCCCCGCTCGCCTTCTGGAGCTTCTCACCTACAGAACCCTCCGCTGATTGGGGTGCCGCGTCCACCGTCTCCACCTGGCTCTCCCTCGCCCTACTCACAGTCCGCTCGTCCGCGCCCACCGGCTTTCAATGGACGTCGCACAGCCTACGGAAAGGCGCGGCGTCCGCTGCCAGCTGCATCGGCGCGCCCCTCCCCGTAATCAAATTTATGGGTGGCTGGGCCAAGAACAGCTCTGTGACTGAAGGCAAATATATTGACCCAACCATGACCCCATCACCTGCTGCTTGGCGGTTCTTCGGCTGGCTCACTCCGTCCCCCCCGCACCACTAATTCTGGCTGTGCAAGCCTTTGGCTTTAGGTTACTGGCAAACGTGCCCTAGGGTAAATGGTCAGATTGATTTGAATCTAGAGGTTTGCATATCCAATATCATGTGTACGGGACAGTAACTCTAGCGGTTACTGTTACCGTTAATTAACGGCGCGTCTCACTTGCAGGACAACAACCTTGCCCGAGCAGTTAGACGCAGCCAACGACCAACGACTTCCCCAACGGTCAGCTCTAGCTAGCCCGTGCCTTATAAGCCGTAGCTAGCCACGAGCCTAGGCACTCTCTGCTTTCGCGCTCAGCCAATCTAGGCTTCGCGCGAACCCACCCACCCATCCCTATAATCCTGCGCTAATTGACCCCCAGACCCTGTCTGTGGGTATCTTTTGGCCAAATTGTAAGCAAGCTGACATCTTTGGCAAACGTGCCCTAGGGTAAATAACTATAGGTATGGTTCATTACGAAAGTAGTAAAGGTACAGGTACCCGCATTCCATCATTTTAACAGCACGCCCGCCAAAATCCAAAAAAAAATTAAAAATCCACTGCTTTTTCTTGTAAGAAATTTTTAGAGATAAAAAATAAATAAAAACAAATATCTATAAATTCTAGCAACATCTCCTACGGGTACTCATTCGTTTGATTTCGCCTCCGCTTTTTTTCCTTTTTTTTTGCGCTCCCGGGAAATGGGACTGGCAGGTCACTCGCACCGCCACCCTCTATTAGCGGCGTTTTGCAAGCATGACTGAGAGCAGCAATTCGAAACAAACCTCAAACTCATCATCATCGATTATGCTCCCGGGGCGGGTGGGCGACGCTCGCTGCCTTTGGTGATTTCCACTCTTTTTTAAGAAAATATTTTGTCTTTTAGTGCTACATGTACGTGCAGCGACTATCGAATTTAGTATTCATATATTATATAAACATCAAAGCAGTGGAATCCACCAGCACTAAAGCAGACAAAGGGAGGCAAAGAAACCTAAGCCCGCGGAGCAGGGGGGCAGGCAAACTGTCGAATTCCACCAAATGAAAATGAAAACGACTTACAGCAATGAAATGAAATCGAAAATGTAATTGTTTACAACATGTACCGTATGCGCCGGTTTACACCAAGTACTGTATGCGCCGGTTGTTGTCTATGGGCCCTCCCAACAATGCCATAAAGGAAGCTTACATGTCAAGGCTAGACCGTTAACCACCTAAATTCAACCTCTGCAAAGGGTGTTCGGAGGTTTGACTCCCCCCCGGGGAGTGCTCGATGCGGGGTGGTGGCGGCGTGCAGTTACGGGCGTGTGTAGGTGCAGTGTGCGGAGGCGCGGCGAGTTGTCGTGCGGGATTTGATGCGGTAAATGAGTAGGAGATGGTGCAGCCATTGGACAGTGTGCGTGTGGAGTTGTGTAATTATGCGTGATGTGTCATGTCGTGCTTTCAAGATGAGTTTGTCAGGGGGGTATGTGCGGAGGGTGAGATGAGAGGTGAGACTTGTGATGGTGGATGAGTGCGGTGTACCCGTGCGGCTCATGACGATGGGAAGCATGTCGTCATCGGTACCTGGCCAGTGGTGGCGGATGGCATAGGCGAGGGGGTTTATTTGGCGCGGATCGGTGTGGGAGAGGTTGTGGTATGTACAATATTTCCATTCGCCTATCTGAATCTTTTTAATCGAGGAGTATCGGCGGCGACCGTTTGTGTGGCCGGCTTATCGAGGTTCGAGGAGGCGGATAAAGTCGGGTTTTGTGTGGCGGGGGTCGCAGTGCGGGGGGGGAGAATCTCGGTGGGGAGGATGGCAGGGCACGAGGTTAGGGAGTCGGGCGAGAGGCCTTCGTCAGCTGCAACAAGGCGGGTGGGCATGTGGGTGGGGTGAGGGGGGTGACAGTCAAGAGGGGTGTGGGTGGGTGTGGTGGGTGCGAACGTTTTGATGGGTTCGTTACCGAAGTCCGCTGTGAGTGTCTCCCATCGTCCGCCGTTGTGGCGTTCCAAGAGGGAGAGTACGAGTTGCAGCGCGTTGTTGTGGCGGTCTTGTCTTAGTCCATACATGGTGGGGCAGTGACCGGCCATGTGGCCGTTGATAGTGAATTGGCCACACATGGGGGAACGTAAGGTGGGGTTGTGGGTGAGGAGGCGGGTGTTGTGTACGCCCCACATGAATTCTTGCTTGTGAATGAATTGTATGTTAGTGAGGGTTGTGTGTTTTTTGTGGAATGTGAAGTCGGCGCCGTCCTCCGCGGCGCGGGCGAGGAGGGCACCGTGTTTGGTGGTTTGTGAGAGGGGTGTGTGTGTGACGAGTAAAGTCTTGCAACAGTACATTACAAGACATTGTACATGTACTCCATACTAATTCAAATTCGTGCTTTTCCATCGGACGGACGTACAACGTGGGTACGTCGCTACTGCAATATTAGCAAGGGTTTTGATGCGCATTGTACGACCACTACCTCCCGGCACGTACAATTACGCACAGTTAATCTAACTAGCTAGAAGACGCGCCTAAGCGAGGTTTCCGATGCAGAATGAGCCGCGTCGTGATTCTCCATGATAGACGAGCCGCGTCACTAGACTGTTGACGACGGTTGGAAAGCCCTAACGCTTGACACGTAAGCGAGTGCAAGCATGCGTAAGCTATCTTGGCAGAAAGCTATTTAGGCCCAGTGCAGTAAAGGGAGGTGACAAAACCATTTAACAATTCCTTTGTTCACTTACAACATATACTGCTAAAGTACAAGCAGTGAGACATCTTCTCATCTTCTCCCATCTGAACCACCATACTGACATCAAGCAGCAAAATAGCGACAGAACAGAACAGATTTGTGCTAGTAGTTAGATGTAAAAGGCTAACCGCCACATGTGTGTGTGTGTGTGTGTGTGTGTGTGTGTGTGTGTGTGTGTGTGTGCGTGTGTGTGTGTGTGTATATGTGTGTGTGTATGTGTGTGTGTGTGTTTGGTGTTGTGGGTGTGTGCGTTCGTTTTGTGGTTGGTGTATTTGTAGGGAATGGTTCCCCTAGGGTTTGTGGTATGAGGGTGTATGGCCAAGTCCAGTGGCCTATCGACACATCTGAACATGTGGTGTATGTTGTGTCGGGTGGGTATCCGTCCCAGCTTGGTTAGCGAGTGTGTCGGCGAGGTCGTTACCTAATGAGTGGTTGTGGGCTTTGATTTTGCCAAGGTGTGTGCGGATGCATGTCTCGCATCGGGTTTTGAGGGTGTGTTTGATGGAGAGGAGTGTGTCGCGGTGAATGTTGTGACGGTAGGCGGATGGGCAATTCATGTAGCCTTGTATTAGGCGGAGGGGGCACGCACTGTATGTAAGGAGGTGGGCATGGCCTAGGTGGAGGCCTATTTCTATGCCCGCTAGTTCCGCGCGGTTGATGGTATGTGAGGGAGGGGTAGAGGTCACCCGAATTTTGATGCGTGTGTCCGAGGCGGGGTGAGTGGCGGCCGCTCCAAAGGGAGAGGGGCCTCCTTTTTTGGAGCCGTCTGTTTATACGAAGTCCTGCCAATTCCAAGCAAGTTCTCCTCTGGTGGGGGAGTATGTTAGTGTCGTGCGTTCCGGGAGGGGGTAAGTGATGAGGTGAGGGGGGGGGGGAGATGGTAGATGCGTGTGGAGTGGGGTGGGTAAGTGGCGAAGATGCATGGTGGCGTGATGGTGATTGTGGGGTTGGGGAGGCGTGTGTTGTAAATTGATTCGAGTGTGTTATGGAGGGCGGTCATGGCTGTGTGTGAGGGCATGGCAGAGAGTGCGAAGGGGCAAGCGACGAGGTAGATGTCGACCATCCAACGTGTGCCGAATGGGGTGGGGGTGGGGTGGCCTGTGTGTTGGTCCGGGGGTAAGAAGGTGTTTGCGTCGTTGGGAAGGGTGTAGAGGTGGTGGGTGTATGGTGAGTCGATGTACTTGGAGTGGCGGTATGGTGTGTGTTCCCATCGGGGGAGTATGAGGATGGTGGCGCTTGGTGTGTGTGAGGCTGTGGAGTGGGCGCTGGTGATTGCGTGTTCCATGGCTCGGCGCATGCATTCGTGGTCGTATTCCGGGTAGGCGATGTTAGTGCCGTGCCATGTGTGTGGTACGTGGCTGCCGCTGGATGAGAAGAATGTGTCTTCGGGGTAGAGTGAGTGGTAAGTGTGAGAGGTAAGTGGTTTGTTGAGGGGGTCCGAGTAGAGTTCAGTCTAGATGTGGAATGTGCTGCGGAGTGCTTTGAGTAGGTCATGTCTTGTGGACCATTTGTTGCGTGTGGTGGTGGCGGGTGTGGGTGAGTGGATTTCCGAGCGAGTGCCTAGGCGGGTGACGAGGCGGTAGACCTCTTCTTCGAACGAGTGTTTTGTGAGGTCGGGGCGGAAGAGTTGGAATAGGTGTCGGATGCGGGGCCAGAGAGGGTGGTGACTGCGCGGCCGTCAGGGGTGCAAAGGATGGTGACGTCATGTAGTGTTGGATGGGAGTGTATGGTGAATGTGCCGGTGGGGAGCATGTCGAGGTCGGGGTTGATGGGGTCGTGGTTGAATGTGATGAAAGGGTGTGTCCATGACTCCAATTGGGGGGGGTCCAAGGTCGGGAAGGATGGGTGTGGTGGAGGGAACGAATCCCAAGTTAAAAGCAGTGAGGGCGGTGGGGCCAGAGGGGGTCTCATTGATGGTGTCGTGGAGTTGTAGGCAAAGAGCCCACTGGACCTCGTGTACTCTAGTGAGGTCGTGTCGTTGGCCGCGTTCGCACCGGTCGCATTGCCATGTGGCGGGTCCTTGAGCGGGGAATGGACGGCAAAGTGCGGACACGTGCAACATGTGGAGGTGGGGTTTGTGTGGAGAGGGTGGTGGGGGAGGGGTGGGGAGACATACCGATGTGGAGGTGAAGGAGATGAGGTGGAAGCCGTCTTCAATTTGGTGTTGGATGTCCCAGTCCGTGATGTGTTCCGGGGCCCATTCCACCGGGTATTGTGTTTGGTTGTACTATGAGTCTTTGTGTTTGGAAATAATGCGTGTGACGTCGCAAGGGGGGTAGTGGTGGTCTAATGGTGAGAGGTATTCTGTCTCGATGTGTGTGTTGGGTGCCAGAGGAGGGGGTTCTGGTGCAAGAGGTACTAATGCCGGATGAGAGGGTGGTGGGGGAGCGGGGGAGGTGGGGGGATAAGAGGGGGATCCACGAGGGGTGGATGGTGGGGGGGGGATGCTTGTTTGGGGGTGAGGTGTGTGATGGGTAGGCGGTTGTGGATGGTGTTGAGGGATTCGGTGAGGACTGCGGCGAGGAGGCGAATGGGGACTGAGAGTGAGGTGGTGGACCCCGTGAGTGTGGATATGGATTTGCAAGATTGGAGGAGGATGGAGGTGTTGGTGGCGCGTAGGAGGACTTGTGGCCACGTTGTGATGTGGTTTTGCCAAAGGGGTGTGTATTGAACCATGCAAACACAATTAGTGTGGAAGATAACTTACGCAAACGTAGTTACAGTCACAGTCCCGCAAACGGAACAGTTACGGCGACAACCAGCCTACAAGCGTGGTGTCGGGACAACAAAAGTGAGAGAGTTGTAGCCTAGCGAGAGCTCTGTACCGAGTCAAACAGTTTATCGGTATGTCCGATCTAGACATGTACTAATCATATCTAGAGTAGCTTACAGTAGCTATCTGCAACTAATACGTGTACGGTATTACTTACAACACTCCCCCTGAAGGTAGCTACGGGATGAAGCGTTGCATTGGGTCTTGTCCTCCAAGGATCGCACTTCGGTGTCTTGCTAGTGCAGATCCTGGGAGGGGTTTGGTGAGCATGTCAGCCACCATCTGCTCAGTGGGGAGGTACCTCAACTTGATGGTTCCCTGCTCCACGTGATCTTTGAGGAAGTGCCACTTCAGACCGATGTGCTTGGTCTTCTCGCTGACTAAGGCATTCTGGGAGTATGCAATGGCGCTTTGGTTGTCCTCCCAAATGGTGGTGGTTTCGGTGATGGGGGAGTTGAAGATTTCCCCCATTAGTTGTCGGAGGTGGAGTCCCTCCTTGGTGGCGTCGGCCGCAGAGTAGTACTCGGCTTCACACGTGGATTGAGCCACACAAGTCTGTTGTTTGGACTTGTAACTGACTGGCCCGCGTCCGAGGGTGAATAGATAGCCGGAGCGAGACTTGCGGGTGCTGCTGTCGTTGGCCCAATCAGCGTCGGCAAAGCCTGTGAGTTGGAGGCTGTGGTCCAGGCCCCCCCCCAACGTCAAGCGCATGTCGATGGTGCCATGGAGGTAGCGGAGGACCTTTTTCAGAGCCTGCAAGTGTGCCTCGGTGGGCGAGGCTTGGGCAGAGCCGAGGATGCTCAACGCCGTGGAGACATCGGGGCGTGTACAAACGGTGGCGTACTTGAGGCTGCCCAGGAGGCTGGGGTAGACGTCCTTGGCCACTCCTGTGAGAGAGGGCGAGTGCAAGTGTGCAAGGCCGGCGAGGAAGCCCGGGTCCATCGGAAGGGACGACGGCTTAGAGTCGGACATGCCGTACTTGGCGAGGATGTCGCACAGGTACTTGGACTGGTCCAGCGAGATTGTGCGCGTGGAGCGGTCGCGGGTGATGTGCATGCCGAGGAGTTGGGAGAGGTCGCCTAGGTCCTTGATCTTGAACCGTGCTCCGAGTTGGGCTTTGAACGATGCGAGCCAGGTGGCATCATTGCAGGCCGCGGGAATGTCATCGACGTACAAGGCGATCATGGCGAAGACGTGGCCGGTGCGAAAGATGTAGATGCACGGGTCGGAGACGCATTGTTGCCAGCCATGGTCGACGAGCCATGCACGAAGTAGCATGTTGAACTCGCGGGGGGACTGCTTAAGGCATCCCGGATGGGGGCGTAGAGAAACGCTGTGTCGATGTCAAGCTGGCAGAGTTCAAGGTCGCGGGCGGCTGCGATGGTTAGGAAGAGACGCAGGCTGGCCATGCGGATGACCGGGGAGAAGGTCTCCGTGTAGTCCAGGCCAGCGCGTTGACTGCACCCCTTGGCGACGAACCGCGCTTTGAAGCGGGAGACGTCGCCGGCTGTATCTGACTTGACTTTGAAGATCCACATGTTGTTAACGACCATGCGGCCGGGGGGGGGGGTCCACAAGGTCCCACGTGCCGTTGCTGATGAGGGAGGAATACTCCTGTTGCATAGCGGCTTGCCATTGGGGGGCTTGGGCGCTGTCCAGCGCAACCCGGTAGGATTTTGGTTCCACACACTCTCGGGCGGAGAGGAGGGCGATGGCAGTAGGGGACGTGCCGGCAGGTGTGTGTGGGGGGCCAGTGACAAGGTCGGGGACGTGAGGGTGCTTAAAGATGTCCTCTTGAGCTTTGCCTTGTTCAGGATCACAACACGCCGTTACGAGGGTTGGTGGGTAGTCGGACAAGTGGGCAACCATATCGCCGTAGCGAATGGGGTGGGAGCGAAGCTGAGCATGTCGAGGGGCTGGTGGGGGGGGTAGGGGTGTGGGTAATGTGAGGTCAATGGGGTGGGACAGGGGTGAGTCTGCGGGTACGTCGTCCGAAGAGTCGGTGATGGCCGAGTCGACGGAGGGTTGTGTGTCGAAGCCTGGGGTGTCTTCCTGAAAGACAACATGTACGGAAGTGGTGATACGACGCGTTTCCGGATTGTAGACACGATACCCGGGTGCGTCAGGGGGATAGCCCACCATGACGCCGCGAAATGCTTTTTCACTGAGTTTCCGACGTTGTTTGTCGGGGACCTTGGCGAAAACGGCGCAGCCGAAGACGCGGAACTTGGAGGCGTTGGGCACCGACGACGTAAGGAGTGTGAGGGGGACGCCCCCATTAGGTCCGACCGAGCGACTGTACGTGCGGTTGCGAAGGTACACAACAGTGCTGACAGCGCACGACCACATGGAGTTGGGAACGGCCATGTTGTGGAGCATCGCCGATGCATTGTCCCGGATAGTGCGCCAGGGACGTTCGGCCTTGCCGAGCATGTGGTGGGCGTATGGGGCAGAGAACTGCACCCCGACGCCGAGGTGTGCGCACATCCGGCGAGTGACAGCAGCTTCAAACACAGAGTCTGAGTCAAATTTGAGGACCGGTGCGAACGCGCCAGTCTGGGAGTGATGGCGGGCATGCAAGTGTTTGATGTCCAAGAGGATGGTTTCCAATTCCGAACATGCGTCGTCTTTAGACTTAAGGAACCGCACCCACATGTAGTTGGTGTGGTGGTCGATGACGAGCAAGCAGTAACGGAGGCCATGTGGGGAGGGGACATTGACCGGGCCCTAGAGGTCAGCGGACAGGTTGAGGAGGGGGTGGGATGGCTTCGCGCAAGCGGCTGTGTTGCGTGGTGCAGCTGTGGCTTTGTGAAGTAAGCAAGAGTCGCAAGAAACTTTGGTTACAACGCTAGTTAACACAGGGCTAGTCGGGACACCGTGAGTATGCTGGGCCTGAAGGCTTTGCATGTTGAGGTGGCCATATCGACGGTGCCATAGGACGGGATCACACTGGGCAGTAAGGGCAACCTGAGGTGAGGGGTCAAGTGCCGCCGGTGCGGATGGGCTTGAAGGGAGGTCCGGCTGGTGGGGAAGGAGGTAGAGACCGTTTCCGGACGGTTCTAGCACACCCATGCCTGTGGGTACCAAAAGCAAACCAGTGTCAGAGTTGGAGGGGAATATGAATTCACAACCGCTGTGAGTTTGCATCCAGCCGACACTAAGTAGTCTGCCGATACGCTGTGCGGAGCGAGATGATAGGTCAGGGGTGTAGAGTGCATACACAGTGCGGTGAATGAGCTGGCCATAGGCAAGTCTGACAGAAATTCGCACTGAGCCACTGCCCTTAACGTCAACGCCGACACCGCCCACGTGAGAGGGAGCGGAGGGGGGCGTGAATTTCACGAAGTCATCTCGGAACGCAGTGAGGTTAATCGAGCAGGCGGAATCAACGACCCAAAACTTTGACAGGTTACGACCCGGGGCGAGGGAAGAGGAGAATACCACAGAGCTGAATGGGATACTCACCTCGTCGTCAGCGTAGTCATCAGCGCAGTCCTCGAGGGTGGGTAGGCAGTCGGTGTCATCGGTGGGGGCGTCGTCGGCAGGTACGTCGCTCAGCAGCGCAGCGTGAGCAGAGGGGGTGCCGTCGGCGGCGCCGTACTTCTGGACTGTCAGTTTACGCTTGGCGAGATTCCACTTAAGGATAGCGTCATCCGTGGCAGTGCAGGCGGACATGAGATGGTTGAGGCTGCCACAAACGCCACACTTGTTGGGTCGATGGCCGCGAGGGTTACGGTGTGGTGGGCCTCGACCGTTGTGCGAGCCGCGGCCCGCAGCGACGAACGCGGAGATGGGAGGGGGTGACATGGCCGGAGCGGGTGTGTCCGGAGCAGGGTCGTCGTCCATGTTGTGCGCAAGGTGGAGAATGTTGGCCATCACTTCATCAGCCGACATGATGTAGTCCGTGTCAAAGGCGTTGATGACGCATTGCTTCGCCTGACCGTGTGGGCCGCTGCTGGAAATACCGCGCATCATGAGGAGACCGAGGTGGTGGGGGTGGATGGCAACGGAGCCATCAACCAATTGGCATGTGTCGTTGTAGTCGTCAAAGGTCTGGCGCATGTAGTGGACATAGTCACTGAGTGACTGACCATGGCGCTGTTTGACCGTCAGGTTGTCCAGGAGGGACAAGGAGGGAGCAAAAGACCGACAGTCGAGGCGTTCACAAAGGATGTCCCACGCGGCAGCGGCGCAGTCAGGGCGTGCTGGAGAAACGCATTTCATCGCTTGGTCAGCGCGCTGATTCGCGCTCGCTGCATGGAGAAGCAGCGTGTAGGCGTAGTGTTGCGCTTGTTCGTCGAGCCAGACGCCGGAGTCGCGGATGGCCAGCTGTGGAATGAGGTATGCGGCCTTGATGGAGAGGAAATTAAGGAAGGTCCTCTTCCATTGCTTAAAGTCCGTGGTCGGGCACATGACGGGGACCGACATCTTCATGGACCGGTTGAGGGCGTCCTTGTCGAAGCCGGGGGCTTCGTGTGCCGCCCGGTTGATGACCACTGGGTCAATAGTGGGGCGACGACGGCCACGGGTGGCGGGGCCGCCATGTTGGACTGGGGGAGAGTGCCGGCCATGAAAGGGAGAAGGTGGGCCACCGGGAAAGGGAGAGCGGCCGGCCATGGGACGCGGCGGGCCGTACGAGTGCGGGTGGTCACGGTAGGGGGGGACGAGGTGAGAGGGCGCCTCCGGGATATGAGGGCCGGGGTGGTGAAGGGCATATCCGGCGGGGGGGAAGGGGGGAGGTGGGGGGAGTTGATCAACCCGGATGGCGTGACGCGAGGGGTCGTGGTGCGCATCGGCACGCGAGCGGTCGCGGGGCGCATCGTGACGGCGCTGTGCGACGGCGGGGTCGCCAACAAGAGTTGCATGAGTAGCAGCAGCAAAGAATGTTTCTGCGTCCGGGGGTACGGAACCAGGGTGGGGATGTTCAAGCACGTGGAGGGTGTGGCCGTCGTGGCTGTCCCGGACGGGTTCGATGTAAGCATCGTGGCGGCGCTGAGCTACAGGGGGGTGCGGATTAGCACCCGCAGCACCAACAACACCCTCGGCCGACTGCGAGTCGAGACGAGTTGTTATGTGCGCAACTTGCGCAACGAGCAGTGCGAGAGTATCCGGGGGGTGATCGAGGGTGCTCTGGTGAGAGCTTGACTCAGGGTAGTCATGAGGTGAAACAGGCGGGGTTTTTGGGTGCCATTTCGACAGAGGGCGAAAAAGAAAGAGCTGGATAAAAAACAGGCAGCGGTAAAAACCGCTAGCCGGACTCGTGCCTAACAGCGGTTTGCAAAGAGACGGCCTGATGCCCGCCGACCCCTCGGCCTGTAGCCCCGGGGTGTCTCAGTGCACCTTCTCTGTATCCCCCACCCAGTGTGGGGCACAAGTCGAGGCCAAGGCCAGGACAGGTGGAGCGCTGCGCTGATGGCTGAGTCGCTACGATAATATAAAAATAAAAAAGGTAAGCTACGGCTGGCGTGCAACCTGTGGATGCGTATTCACCCGACAGTGCGCCCCCCCGTTCTCCAGCTTGGACATGTGTGCACCTTGTCCACACACGACGAGTGCGTCGGTGTGGGTGGCTGGCTATCGCCGTCGAATGGCTGACTTAAGAGGGGTGGTGGGGGGTTTTAAATTGCAGTTTATACTGGCGATACCGCCGACTACAAGCTGAAAGTACTAGGTGTCTATAGAAACTTGCCTTCTGCGGGAGAGCTGTCGATCGCAGCTCGCCGAACCAGGTTGTCGCGCGTGAGTGACGTGAGGCGAGGGCCCGTAACCTATTGAACCATGCAAACACAATTAGTGTGGAAGATAACTTACGCAAACGTAGTTACAGTCACAGTCCCGCAAACGGAACAGTTACGGCGACAACCAGCCTACATGCGTGGTGTCGGGACAACAAAAGTGAGAGAGCTGTAGCCTAGCGAGAGCTCTGTACCGAGTCAAACAGTTTATCGGTATGTCCGATCTAGACATGTACTAATCATATCTAGAGTAGCTTACAATAACTATCTGCAACTAATACGTGTACGGTATCACTTACAACAATGTGAGGCGGGGGAGGAGGGATGTGTGTGTCCGGCGAGGTGTGAAGTCGCAATATGCTTGTTTGTAAATGTGTGGGTCGGTGATATGGGTGGCTTTGTCTCGGAGTGAGGCGAGGAGGGTGTTGTCTTGTTTGGTGAAGTGAGCGCGGAGTGTGGAGGCGATGGGCTTGGTGAGGGAGAGGGGAGGGATATTGCGGAACATGGTGTCTGCGTCGCGTTGAGCCCGTACAAGGCATCGGAGTGTAGGGGGGAGGTGTTGCCTGACATGATGGATTCAATGGGCCAGTGGGAGTATGTGGTGGAAATGGTGCTAATGTGTGCTCTAGCCATGTGGCCTATGCATCATGGGGTGTTCATGATTTTGTGGAGGTGGCATACTGCGAGTTGTGCGGCGTGGGCTTTGAGGGAGGGGAGGCCATAGCCGACGTCGGAGGTTGGGCGGTGGAGGGCTGAGCGGGGAAGGTTACGCACCGAGGAGACGGCGGAGCGGAGTGCTCGGCAGATTTGTCCTTCGAGGATGTTGAATTGGGAGTCGCTGAAGAGGCCGAGTTGGAGGGTGAAGTGCTTGCCGATGAGAAGGCCTATGATGACGCGTATTCTGCGGGATTGTGTTAGCATGGAGGTGGATAGGGCATTGACGAGGGATGTTGTAGTGCGCCGTAGTTCGTGCCAGTGCTAGGTGAATGTGAGGGAGGTGTTTAGTTCGACTCCGAGGACGCGGTATGTGTCTGAGGGGGCTATTGAAGGGATGGGGGAGGGGCTTGAGTTGATGGTGATGAAATGTGTTTGGAGGCGGGATGCAAGGAGGGTGCGGTTGGCGAGGGAGAGGGCGTTGCGTGAGCGCCAAAGGGCGCCGGTAATGCAACACTTTTGGCTGTTGACAGTCATACATGTGTAGGCGCTGAAGAGGGAGACTTTCCTGAGCTAGATGGACATGTTGGGGGGTGTGCCCGTGGCTAGACTGAGGTTATCGGCGAAGCCGTGGCCGGGGTAGGTAGCTGTGGGTTCTCAGGGGTCAGCGTTAGTGGTGGGGGCGCAGGGGCGGTATCCCCTGCTGCCCACAGTGATCAAGCGGATGAAGGGTTCGAGGAAGAGGGTAAATAGGAAGGGGGAGAGGGTGTCCCCCTGCATGGTGCCTCGATTGATGTCGATGGAGGGGGTGGAGCCGTGTGGGGTGATATAATCGTTGGACGAGACTCCGCAGAGTTGTTCGCATATGTTGACAAAGATGGAGGGCATACCGAGTTATCGCATGTGTTTGAACATGATGCGGTGGTCGGCGGCGTTGAAGGCGCCCTTGAAGTCCGCGTACATTAGTACATGACGTAGGCGCCCGCCGGCGGCGCAGCGGCGGCGGCCCCGGAGAGGGGTGCGCTCGCAGGCCCGTCGGCACCTACCTCTACCTCCACGCGGTGGGCGCTGGTAACAATGTAGCCGTGCCAATCCTAGCACGGTAGGGGGCTAAACGAGGTACCGACAGCTGCGATCCGCGGGATCAACAGCTGTCGGGAAGCCCGGTACATAGGGTTTTGGAAAAGCATAATATCCGTACACCGGTACAAGGATCTCCCGCTCGGGCAGTCCGATATGTCTTTTCCGCGACTAAACACTCGCAGATACTCTCCCGACGATGGGGCGGGGGCGGCGTTTGCGAAATATTTTTTGGCGAATAAGGGTACGGACGGATCGGCGGAGGGACGAGGGTGTTGGAGCATGCGGCGGTCAGCTGGGAAGCAGCGCTAGGGCACGGCACTCGCTAGCAGTCGCCAGACATGCGAGAGCCTTAAGTCTCCCCTGGGGGCGAGGCATGATGCTAATCAGGACGGAGGTGGGTCGCAGCCGGAGGAGCGGCAAGGTCTGGCGGCGGCGGTCCTTAGGATCACCCGCCGCCGGAAAAGCCCGGTACGGGGGGGTTTTGGACAAAATCCCGTACCCACCATCTTTTGAGGACCGGCGACTCGATCCATGTGTTCTCCCAACCCCTTCCCTAGTCGGTACCCGGTCATCGATAGGCTGCCTCAGGCAGTGTGCCTAGGGTCATCGTAACGGCACACTGCTCATAAAGGCGGCCCCCTAGCAACGTAAACCACCTGGGGAGGGTAAGGACGGCCACAGCGCGATCAGATAGGTGTTGGAAACAGACGGAACAAGGACATGGGACAAGAGAATGTCTGGCTCGGAGGCAGGAGAGCCAGCCGGACACCGTCTGCAACCTAGGTTTTTTCTCTTGTCAACCCCCGAAGGAGGAGAGAAGACTCGGCTAGGTGGCGAGCTGCGTCGGGAGGAGCAGCTAATACCTCGGGCGGGGTTGAGCACGGATCGAGACGGGACCGACGACGACTTGAGCGAGGGGGGTTTTTCACCTGCCTTTCCTCCCTGGCTCCGGCACGACCGGAGTCGCACATGAACCGAGGTTAGGCAGGTTCGACTCGACCAGCTCAAGCTGAACAACCTTGCTGATCAGCGACCCCGCAGCGGGTGGAGCAGGCCGCGTATCGTGGAGACTAGCGACACTTTTTTATTTCATATTGTATCCAAAAAAATACGTATAGATAAAAAAAAAATAGATACCTGGTTACCTGTATGTTTTGGACGGTATCGTCACTGCCAATGGAGAGGTTGGGATTAGTGGTTTACGATCTACTCAAGCATACAAGTCCACAAATAACTTGCGTTGAACGGGGGGGGGGGCAGAGACAGCGGCCGGTTTATACTGGTATTGTTGTAAACAATTTCAAGTTTCAAATTTCAAACTACATGACGTAGATGTCCTTGTTATGGATTTTGGCGTCTTCCATCATCATGATGATGAAGGAGAGGGCGTCGTGTATGCTGCGGTGGTGCCGGAATCCGTTCTGTTGGTCGCTTAGGATTCCGTGGGTTTCGGCGTATTTTGAGCATGCATCCTTGATTAGAACGGTCCAAAGTTTCAGAAGGTTGTTCATGAGGGCGATGGGGCGGTAGTTGTCGAGGAGAGAGGGGTCACCTTTTTATGTAGGAGGCATGTGGTGCTGTGGCACCACTCGGGGGGGGGGGGTGTAGGCCTTGTGGGCTAGGAAGGAGAGGAGGGAGAAAAGGGCGGAGCGGGTCACTAGGGATAGGAATTTCATGATTTCGTTAGGGATGCCGTCGGGGCCGGGGGCATTGCCGGTGCCGAGTGAGTTAATCGTTTTATCGAATGTAAAGGAGGTGTCCCCGCGGGGTTCTATGACGAAGCGGTCGGGGCTGTCCGGCTGTTCCCTCGGAGGGACGGGGAGTACATGTAGGGTAGCGCGGCTGAGTTCCGTGTCGAAGTGCGAGTGGACTGCCGCGAGGACGTCTGTGGGGGAGGCTGTGGTCGTTTTATCAGGTCGAGTAATTCTATGCAGGGTCGAGGTTGCACGGCTGTGAGGGAGGAGGCCGCTTTTAATTTTCAAGTGTCGGTGGGAGGATTTCAAGAATGCGTCGTAGGCCGGAGGATTTTATTTTGCTCAATTTGTATTATGTGGTGGCGTGGAGGAGGTGGCGTATGCTTGCTTGACACTGTTGTTTGATGGTGTCACGGGCGATATATTCGGGCTTATTTAAGAGAGATTGGGCGAGGGGAAGGGGGCCGCGGTTGATGCTACATCGACGAAGCTTTTGAATGAGTTTGCGGGATTGTTTAGTGAGCCAGGTGAGGTCCGGGGATGTGTTGGGGGGTCGAGGTTTCTTCGGGGGGAGGAGAGGCCAGATGGTGGTTGCGTGGTCCATGTAGTTGGAGAGGAGGGTAGTGAATTGCGAGGCGAGAGTGTCAAGGGTGGCGGTGGAGACGGCGGATGTGGGTGTGTTGATGATTGCAGCGTGAAGGGCGGCAGTTTGGTTGATGAGGTCGGGTGTGTTGTATTGGTACTCTTTGATGTGGTCACGTGAGAGGGGAAGTTTGAAGGTGAATTTACGGGTGGAGTGGCGTGTGTGTGGGGAGTTTGTGGGGGTTGGGGCGTGAGCGATGAGGGTGGAGGGGGCTGGTATGACGAGGTGGGCGCCCGAGTGGTCTGTGAAGTGGGAGGGGGATGAGAAGACCGATGTGGCGGCAGGGGAGAGACTTAGGAGCGAGGGGGTGTGGAGAGCCAGTGGTCTAGGCAGCCGCCGCTGCGGGGGAAGGTGGGGATGGAGATGGAGGGGATGAAGGTGGGAGATTAGTAGGGAGGTGAGGACGGGGTTTCCGGGACCTTGGGTGGTGGTCGTCTAGAAGTCGCCCCCCCATAGGACGCGGTGAGGCGGGTGGTCGTCGGCGAGGCAGAGACCCCACGCTGCGACTTCTGAGTACAATCGGGTTAGTTGGGGGTTGTGCAGTTGCGGCATGTAGACACCGAGGAGGAGGTAGGGGTGCCTGAGTGTGGGATGAGGGATAGTCCAACAATGTGGGGAATGAAGTGGGTTGGCGGGGCTATGACAATGGCGGAGTGGAAGGAGGTCTTACGAAGCGCAAAGAGAACGCATGCATTGGGTTGGGCGAGAGGTGAGAGGTGTGGACGAGAACTTTTGAGAAGGTATTGGGGGAGGGCGATACGCTAGCGGGATTTTTGGGTCGCGCGGCTGGTTTCTGTGAGGATGAGGACGTGTGGGTGGTGTGTGGTAGTGAGGTGTTCGACGTCTAGGATGGATGTGTGGAGGCCGCGGGTGTTGAGGTTGATGAGGTGGAGGGGTTGGGCTATATGGTGCGGGAGGATTTGGGAGGGGAGGGGGGTTGGGGGGTTGGGAGAGTCGACGGGGGGGGGGGGGCTGGCTTTAGGGGGAGGGGAGTAGGTGGGAGGGAAGGTGGGGGGTGGCGGGGGTGATTGAGAGAGGGAGGGCCGGTGGGGGGGGTGGAGGGGGCGTGGGGGCGGAAGGAGGGAAGAGGGGTGGGGGGGGGTGGATGGTGGTAAGCGGATGGGAGCGCCCGACCGGCAGGGGAGTGGAGCGGAAGGTGTGGTGCCATAAGAGTGAGTGTAGTGAGTAGACAATGGTCCGGGGGTCGAAATAAGGGGGTTATATTCTTGGTCGGCGGGTGCTTTGAGGATAAAGTATGTGTGTAGGAGGACGTGGGTTCCGCACGACCATGCGTGAGATGTGTCGTTTTGTCGAGGGGGGTTTAGTAAACGAAGGGTACCGACTGTTGGGGGGCGGGGGGGGGGGGGTAGAGTTCCAAGAGGCGAGGAGTGAGAGTGAGCGAGTAAGAAGGGATGGTGGGGGAGGGTGGTGAAGGGAGTCAATCCATGTAGCAGAGGTGTTGGTTATAGGTATAGGAGGCCAAAGTGGGAGTGTTGCCATGTGAGTATGAGTAAAGAGTGGTGGGGTGTGCCCGGGTGTGGGGGTGAGCCTTTGTTAGAGAGGTTAGTCCATTGGCTGGGGTATAGCTTATGGTTATGGAAGTTATCGACTTCGTTATTTGTTATTATAGTATAAGAGTCACATGTGTTGTAGTTTAGCGAGGGAGGTAGCAATGGAGTAGATGTTGGTGAGTTCTTGGTAGCGAACCCATTTGAAGGAGAGGAATGTGGTAGAGTTGGGAACGGATAGTTACACGGAGGTCGTGCGGGCTCCACAAGGGGGCCGGCTGTGGTGACTAGAGAAGTGGGAAGAGAGAGATGGCGGCCGGCGAAGGCACCGGTAGGGCCGGCCGACCGCCACTAATAGGGAATAAAGTACCGCTAATAACATATCACTAAATACTAGGATGACAAATAGCTACCTTGCACATAAGCACTAGGCGACTGGATGCTAGTGCTAACAGAATGCGGAGGAGTCAAGGTGACCAATGGGGGTACGGAGGCCGTGTTCAAGATTACGGTCAAACAAAAAGTTGTGAAGTTTGACGGTGCACGTTCGGGGGTTGAAGTGAGGCGGGAGCGAGGCCACGTATGAGTTGGTTACAATGTGTGAGCGGATATCAAGGTGGGGGGTGTGGGGGTGGTTATGGGGTCGAACCTCCGGGCCGGGTGGCATATCTGTAGTGGAGTTAGGGACGGGGGTCGGCTCTGTCGACCGGTGGGGACTCGGAGGGGAGGGTGGGAGGTCAGGAGGGGTGTGGGCGCTCTGCGTCGATGTTGTGCACATGAAGGGTTTCATCCGGCAGGTCTTCCAGGTCGAGGTCTGAGTATATGGGGGAGGAGGCGGTCAAGGGGAGGAGGGAGGGGTGAGTGGGGAGTGCGGAGTTGGGAGTGAGGGAATGGCCTAGGGTAGGGATGAGGAGAGGAGAGGAGGTGGGGGTGGTGTGAGAGCGAGTGGCGAATGTGTGAGGAGGTTGGCGGGGGGGGGGGGAGGGGGGGGAGGGAGGTCTTCTTGTGGGGTGGGCGGGTGTGCTTGGTTATGCCTGCCGGTGGGGTGGGTTTGAGGGCGGGGTCGGTTGGGGGTCGGAAGTTGGGGGAGGAGTCCATAGGGTCGTTGGGGGGAGGGGGGGTGGTGAGGAGGAGGGAGGGTTGTGGAGGTGTGGTGGTGAAGCGGGTGGGCTTGGGTAGAGGCGGAGGATGGTGCGGGTGGAGGGCGGGAGCCGATTGGGAGGGGGCGGGGTTAAGTTGTGAGAGGGGGGTGGAGGAGGAGTCCATGGGGTCGGTTGTGTCTTCAGTGATGGTGGGACGAGGTGAGGGGTGGAGGGGAGTGGCTTGTCGGTTGGCGGAGGGGTCGGCTGGTTGTGATATGTGGAGGTGGCGAGTCCAAGCGAGGAGAAGAGAGGGGGGGTTGCGGAGTAGGGTTTTGTTTTTCGTTAGGGTGAGCTGGGGGGGGGATGGGGTGGGGGTAAAGATAAGGTCCGTGATGAGGGACCTACCAAAGGTGGAATAGTGGTGGGGTGTGATGTTAAGTGAGCAGGTTGTGTGGGTAAGAGTTCCGCGGTGCATGTAGGTGTGATGGAAGGGGATGGTGGCGGTGCCGTTGGTGGAGATAAGGATGCAATAAATGTCGGTGGTGAGGGAACTTTGGATGCTGGTGGCAATGTGGGGGGAGGGGTGGGAGCGGAAGTAGGAGCCGTCGGGAATTTTTTTGAGGGAGGTGTGGTGTGTGAGGTCGAAGGTGGAGGGTGAGGGGCTGTCGGGGTGGTTGTGAAGTTGTACATATTCGTTTGTTGTTTGGTGAAGGAGTGTGGAGAGCCAGTGTGAGGGGGGGATGATGCCGTTAGTTGTGGGGCATGGAAAGGATAGTGAGTGTGGGATTGAATGAGGACGGTGGTGAGGCATGTGTCAGTCCATGAGGTGCATGGGACTTACAACCATAACAACAAACTGGACCGGCTGTTGCCTAACGGCTATCATTTGCTCAGCCATCATTAAGGACACTTACAAGCAAAGATTGGGCCATGTACTCTTGGACCATGTACACCTATCGACACACCTATCTGCAATACGTGCCGACGTTCCTCGGAGGTTAAAAACTGTAAGCAAGTACAGTAATTGCCACAGCCACCCCGCCCGAGCACTAACAACATAAATAGTTTTGTAATCATGAAAAGAATATCTAAAAAATATATAGCCACTTGTCAAGAATAAATGCAAAATGAAACTGCTGCTCGACCTTCACGATGCACAGCCCGCTCCCGCCGAACCGCGGCGCCGACCGGCCTAGGCCGATCGGCGTTCGAGACATGCGACGGGCCAGCATAATCTAGCTCCCGCGTGACTTCGGTCTTGCCGAAAAAAGGAGGGGAAAGGCTTGCGAAAAACCTCCTCACGCAGTCGCTCGTCAATCCCGCCGTCGTATCCCGTAAGCCCCGCCCGAAGGTCGTAGTTGCTCCTCCCGTCGCGACTTTCCTCCTAGTCGAGGCCCCCCGTCACCTCGAGGGCAGGTGGGGGGGGGGGGGGGCAAGACTACCACATAGAAAAAGCTAGCGCACTTGCCGCCGCGCTGAAAAGCTTTCCCGGCCATTTCCCCGGCTTTTCATGTACACGGGTACCAATCTGGAAAATCAGCCTCCACCCACCGATCGCGCGTCCGTCGAGCACCCTTATTTCGAGTGCGAGCCTCCGCGTTGACCTGGGATTCTCTAATATTAGGTGTGCATGTCGATAGTGGGTAGCGGTATGGTAGGGCATTGGTATGGCCGCGGGGGTACGGAAATTATTCAAACCCTCCGCACATAGTTTTCCGGCGGCGGTTTATCTTGAGGATAACCCTGCCGCTAGACCTCGCCGCTCCTCCCGTCGCTACAGTCCTCCTAGCTTTTGGTGTCGTGCTGCTCCATTTTGGGCCAACTCGACGTCAACGAGCCGGTCGACGTGTAGCGAGCGCCGTGACCTAGCGTTGCTTCTTGGCTGTCCGCCGCAAGCTCTAGTTCCCTCAACCCGCCGCTTATCCGTCCGTATCCTCCTCGCCAAAACATATTTCACAGATACATGCCCCATCCCCCCAAATGGAACTTTATAAGAGTACTCAATATAAAAAAACATATCGGACGGGCCGAGCGGGAGATCTAGCTGTTGGAGTACGGATATTGTGATTTTCCAAACCCTCCGTACATGGCTTCCCGATAGCTGTTGATCCCGCGGATCGTAGTCGCCGGTACCTCGTTTAGCCATCTACCGTGCCAAGCCTCGCACAACATGAGGTTTACCAACGCCCACCGTGTGGAGGTAGAGGCATGTGCCGACGGGCCTGCGAGCGCAGCCCCCTCCTCAAGAGCTTTAGCCGCCATGTAAGGAAGGAATGGTAGCGGAATACTGTATGTGTAAGGTCGAGGGAAGCATTTCATTCCTCGCCGCGCGGTAAATTCTATGCTCGCTAGAGCTATTTTTATCGCAGTGGGCTGCGATTGTGCGGTATACTCGCGGTGGAGCGATCAAGCCGACAGCAACATCAAATGCCAAGCGATAGGGTGCACACCGAGCTCAATGACGCTTGAGGACGCGTATAAGTTGTTTCAAGGTGCGAAATGGTAGTCGTTTTGTCGAAATATGGGGTTTTCCGCCCGTACCCGCCCCCAATGGTTTACGCTGTCAAGGGGCCTCCTTTATAAGAAGAGTGCCGTTGCGATAACCTTAGGCACCCTTCCTTATAAGGAGAGTGCCGTTGCGATAGCCCTAGGCACCCTGCCTTAGGCAGCCTGTCGATAACTTGGTACCGACTGGGGGAGAGGTTGGTCGAACACGCTGATCGAGTCGCCACTCCTCAAAAGATGATGGGTACGGAAATGATTTATCCGAAAACCCTCCGTAACGGGTTTTCCGGCGGCTGTCGATCTTGTGGACCTCCGCTGCTAGACCATGTCGCTCCTCCGGCTGCGACCCTCCTCCGTGTTGCGTAGCTCCTAGCCTCACTTCCAGGGAGACTCGAATATCACATGGCAAGACGACTACTAGCGAGCGCCTTGCTATGGCGCTGCTTCTAGGATCCCCACCGCCAACTGCAACACCCGCGGCCCACCGCTGATCCGCCCGTACCCCCTTTCGCCAAAAAAATATTTCGTAGACACCGCCCCCCCCCCCCTCGTCAGATGAGTATATGTGAGAATTTTTAGTCTCGTAAAAACATGTCGGACGAGCCGAGCGGGAGATCTTATTGTTGGTGTACGGATACTATGCTTTTCCAAAGCCCTCCGTACATGGTTTCCCGACAACTGCTGATCCCGCGGATCACAGCTGCCGGTACCTCGTTTAGCCCCCTACCGTGCCAGGCCTGGCACGGCTACATGGTTATCAACGCCCACCGCGTGGAGGTAGAGGTAGGTGCCGACGAGCATGCGAGCGCACCCCATTCCGGAGCCGCCGCCGCTGCGCCGCCGGCGGGCGCCTTTGCAATATTCATCCCTCGCATGTCGTGGAAAAATGAAGTGAAAGCCTAACCACGTTAACCATTGTGAGTGCACGCTTCTGCGCGGCACTTACCGGAGGCCTCCTCGAGAGAGCCACAAAGATTCAGTCTTGCTGAAAGAGTCGACGACATATGTCAATGTTGTGAAGTCCGATATGCCTCTAGCACTTCACACACTTACCCGTGAAAAACAAGCTGAGCATCAGATTTCATATGGCTATGGGTTTTCCGTTATGTTGGAGTGCTTGACGAGCTGCTAGGTAGCTTAGACACAAATTTTACCACTGCGACTCGCCGCCCCATGTCGGCACGACATGTGGAAACCCGTCCGTCACTACCTCCGCAACGCCGAGGGCGTGGACATACCTTCGTCAAATAGAAATTTCTGGTTTGCGGGGCAAATCCGCAATACTTTGTCTTTATTGAAATTGAAATCGAAATTGTTTACAACATGTCCCGGCAAATTGGACCGAGTGCTGTCTCACGGGCCACTCTACTTCGCCATACATGACTTATTAGCAAGTTGGGCCCGGGTCTCTCCGACCATGTACATTTCTTATCGGCACACCTGTATGCAATGTGTGACTCGACGTTCCTCGGGAGTTATATAACTGTAAGCAACCTCAGTAATTGCCACAGTCCCCCCACCTAAGCAGTAACAGCGTAATAATTTTGTAATCAAGAAAAAGAGATCTAAAAATAAATCCACTTGTCTAGAAATACAAAACTAAGCTGCTGCTCGACCTTCACGATGCACGGCCCGCTCCCACCGAACCGGGGTGTCGACCGGCCTAGGCCGGTCGGCGTTCGGGAGGGACGACGGGCCAGCCTAATCTAGCTCCCGCGTGACTTCGGTCTTGCCGAAGGTAGGAGGGGAAAGGCTGGCAAAAAACCCCTCCTCTCGCGGTCGCTCGTCGATCCCGCCGCTCCATCCCGTAAACCCCGCCCCAAGGTCTTGCCGCGTCCGCCGACGCGGCGGTCCTCCGTGTCAAGGTCCCCCATCACCTCGAGGACAGGTGGGGAGGACCGAGACACACAGACATAGAAAAAACTAGCGCTCCTGCCTTCGCGCCTGAATTTTCCCCGCTCATTTCCCCGATTTTTCTCTGTCTGGTACCCGGGTACCTGTCGGTTTTCCGGCCTGTGGCCGTACCCTCCTCCCTCTGATCGCGCGTCCACCGAGCAGCCTTTTTTTGAGCGGGGGCCTCCGCGCTCACCCGGGCCCACGCTCAAGGACCCCTAGGAGTATGAAGCTCTGTCGGGGTAGTGGGTGTCGAAGAGGGGGGGGGGCAGGTCACCGTAGCCGGATCCGGCGGGCCGCGGGCGCCCGGAATTAAACAAAACCCTCCGTGCCGGGTTTTCCGGCGGCGCCGACCCAATGGGTCGTCGCCGCCAAATCGTGTCGCTCCTCCCGTCGCGACCGTCTTCCTTGCCGTCCCAGCTAACTCCTCCCCCCGGGAGATGACGCTGGACGACGTAGCGACGCGCTAGTGAGCGCCCTACCCTGGTGCTGCTCCCCAACTAGCTCGACGCCGGGTACGGACATTATTTTTAGTATCCAAAAAAGCCCTCCGTACATGGCTTTCCGGCGGCGGCTGATCCTGAGGATCGCCGCCGCCTCCTGTAGCCGCTCCTCCGTCTGCGACTCGCCACCGTCCTGTGTCATGTCTTGCCTCACCCCTCGGTAAGGTTCGACCGGCACAGGGCTGGTCGACAGCTAGCGAGCGCCCTTTCCTGGCGCTGCTTCCCGGCTGGCCACCACCAGCTCCAACACCCGCCTCCCACCGCTGATCCGCCCGTACCCTCCTCGCCATGAAACGCTGCCGTAGTACAGGCCCCACTCCTAAAAGTAAGCATGTATCTAGGAGTATCTGTAAGCGAAAAAACATATCGGACAGGCCGAGCGGGAGATCTTGGCGCCGATAGTGCACCGAAATTATTTTTTCAAAAGCCCTCTGTACATGGCTTTCCCGACAGCTGCTGATCCCACGGATCGAGCTGTCGGCCCTCTTTGCCCCCTACCGTGCCGGGCCTGGCACGGCTACGGGGTTTCTAGCGCCCACCACGGGGAGGTGAGGGGATGCCGACGGGCCTGCGAGCGCACTCCCCTCCGGGGCCGCCGCCGCTGCGCCGCCGGCGGGCGCCACTTTGTCTTTAGCATAGTCGTGGGCGTCGCGGTGCACGGGGCGCCGTTGTTGCACTTGTGCGGCGGCTGCGCGGCTCGGTGTGTATTTTCACCCGATGATGCGATGACCGACACTCCATGAACGACAAATATCGAAGGTTTAGTCGCAACACACATAAAAGTAGCCCGAACAATCCCTAAATATACCCTTCATGCAAGTACAATGGATGCTTATTCTACAAAAAAGTGCCTCTCACCGCCGAACTTAGCTATGACGGGATGCGAGTCGGTGAGTCAGTTATCGGAAAACAGTCTTAGGATACTAACCGACCCAACGATGCCGCCTTCTCGACGACAACCTCGGACCGTAATCGTCAACCCATCATCCCACATGCACGTCTTACAACCTTTTCTCGGCATCGGCGAGGTTTGAACAGTAATAGGTGCGCGCGCTCGCCGTCCTTCTTGAGTAATGTACAATAGGATGGAAGTTACGGGTAGACACAGGCGCTCGTCGGAAGCGCGGCGGAAATCGTAAAAAAATCAGTTTTCAGCGCCTCCGATTTTCGGGGGTCTGACTACTCTGGGGGTGTGACTAATCTTGAATTCCAGGGCCGGCAAGCGCTAATTTTGCAAGTAAGGTACCTATGCTGTAGGACGCGGCGGCAGGAAGCGCGCGCGAAGCGTTGCTTTACTCAACGTCTAACTACTGATTTAGGATGAATAAAGTACTCTAAGAGGTGTGCCGAATACATCCGGCCACTGCCTCCGGCCTCACACAGGTAGTCTCAATCCTCTCACCGCCTCAGAGCAAGCGCGCGGACTCTCGATACTGCCGGCGACAGCACCCGCGAAGCAGATACAGTAGCAGGTATAGTCCCTACTTTTCCTGTTAAGTGCACCCCTAGGCTTCGCGTGCAAATATTGTCCATCCTCTGCAACTCGTGAGTATTGGTCTATTGGCGCTGATTGTTGTGGCGCCGGGATCGAAGATTTTGAATTATTTGCAGCTGACAGTATTCTCATCCCGTCCCCTGCTCCTCGCAGGGCACCCTACCTTCGGCTCAATAAGTCGTTCTAGCATAAGATATCACTAAGCATCTGAATTAATTCAGCACAGAGCTTGTAATATGTCGGCGGATGAGGATATGCGGGACGCGGACTCAGATCCGGTGGTGGCCAGCGGGGAGGAGACGGACGACGACGATATCATAAATGCTGAAGGGGAGGAAACGGGGGAGGACGACCAGGTGGAGGACGATGCAGAGAGCGTGGACACCCAGGACGAGGAGCCTGCCGATCAGGAAGTGAGTCGGTGCTATTTGCTACTGTGCATACCTCTGCTGTGGTGCTGTGACGGTTTCTTGCCGTGAGTGGCGCGTTTCGGCGGCAGCGAGTAAAACAATAGAGCTCAGCGAAATTGGGTTGTTGGAAAGGGGCTACGAGAGCAGTCACAGCACTGCCCTCTAATAAACAGCAATTTAAACACGCCGTTGGGCCTTAGCTCTTACTTAGGATCTCCTTCCTAGGATGTTTTGGAACTTGGAGTGAAGGAGGCGCTTAAACGCTGGTGCTGTCGTGTTTTGAATTCTTTGTCACCCTTTGCGGCTGCTGCTCTCTTCATCCTTATTTTTGTTGGAGGATTGGAACCAGTTTGTTAGCCTGCTGTTAGCCCTGATATGTGGTTTATGAATGTGCTGTTGCTGCGTGGATGTGAAGGATGAGTTGTCAGCAAAGGAGCGACGTGAAATTGCACGGCGCGAGAAACAGCGCCTGCGCGAACTTGCGCAGCAAAAGAAGGAGAATCTGGAGAAGATGCGCAACCAGCAGAATGCAGTCGCAGAAGCTGATGACGTAGGCAGCCCTTGCCGTCCTCAGCCACTCTCCCGTAACTGCAGTTGTAGATGGAAGAATGACCTTTGTTTTGAGTACCTCCAACATTTCCGAGTGGTGCTAAAGGATAAAGGTTTTGGGCTCTTGCCTTTGTAGGCTTCCCGAGGCAAGGCCCGTCTCAATTTCCTCCTCAAGCAGGCGGAGATTTTCCAGCATTTCGCACCTGTAGCCTCTGAAAAGGGGAACAAGAAAAAGAAGTGAGTGTCACGCTCCGTGCCGTACATTTTCTGCATTCAGCTTATGCCGCCATTTCAGCAAGTTCACGACGTGAGACCAGGCCTGATCTGGAGAATTGTTGATGGGGCGTGTAGGTCCGGTGGCCGTGGTGGTGGGAGGGCTGAGGAGGAGGAGGACGAGGAGCTGCTGAAGGACGAGGCAGAAGAGGGTGGCGGGCTGATGCAGACGCACCGTCTTACTGTGCAGCCCAGCTGCATCTCCTTTGGCACCATGCGCGAGTACCAGATGCAGGGCCTAAACTGGCTCATCCATCTCTACGACAACGGTATCAACGGCATTCTCGCCGATGAGATGGTAAACCGCCATCCCACATGTGACACTCGCACCAGTCTTACTATCAGCATATGTAATATCCATTGGGGGCACTATGCTCTTTGACTTTTTACCGTGTGCTGTTATTCAAGTGTTCCATGTGAGAGTTCGATTTTTGTTTATGATTTTGGGCGCTTTTACGTTGTGGCTGAGTGTTAACTGGTGCAATTGAGTTGTTGCTGATGCCGTGGGGTCACAGGGTTTGGGAAAGACGTTGCAGACCATCTCGCTGCTTGGCTACCTGCATGAGTACCGCGGCATCACTGGCCCCCACTTGGTGCTCGTGCCCAAGTCCACCCTTCACAATTGGCTGAACGAGTTCCGGCGCTGGTGCCCCATCATCCGCGCCAAAAAGTTTCACGGCAACGGAGAGGAGCGCGAGCGCCAGAAGGCGCAGGACCTCGCGCCTGGTGCATTTGACGTCTGCATCACCTCTTTTGAGATGGTCATCAAGGAGAAGAATTTCTTCAAAAAGTTTCACTGGCGCTATATCATTATTGATGAGGCACATCGCATCAAAAACGAGAACTCCATCCTGTCCAGGGTACGCCGCCACCCTTCCCAGCGTATAACCTCCTTACCTCTCCAACTGGCAAACGCAGACACACGCACACCCACACACACGCACACAGACACACCCACCACCACCACCACCACCACCACCACCTACACTCCCGCCTGAAAGAATGCAGGGTATTGTTGTAAAGAATAGAAAAGTTGCTAGTGATCAATGTAATTACCGATTTGCTCTAACAATTTGTGTGTGTTTGTGAGAGTTTGCGTGGCACCTGAGATGTGCTGTCCCGTCTGTACTGTCACAGGTGGTTCGCATGCTGCACACCAACTACCGTCTCCTCATCACGGGTACCCCACTTCAGAACAACCTACACGAGCTGTGGGCGTTGCTCAATTTTCTGCTGCCCGAGGTGTTTTCAAGTAGTGAGAAGTTTGACGAGTGGTTCTCTGTTGGGCCCTCGGGCGAGGGCGAGGCGGAGGTGGTGCAGCAGCTGCACAAGGTGCGAAGCCAGGTGCCACGGGCATGCTGTGACAAAACGATTGTAAGTTATTATGATGTATTAAAGAGTTTGTTGGTTTTGGACAAGCGCAGGTTTTGCGCCCTTTCCTGCTGCGCCGTGTGAAGAGCGACGTGGAGCGCAGCCTGCCACCCAAGAAGGAGACCATTCTGAAGATTGGCATGGGCGAGATGCAGAAGAAGTACTACGCTGCACTGCTCCAGAAGGACATTGAGGCTGTCAACGGCGGCGCTGAGCGCTCCCGGCTGCTCAACATTGTCATGCAGCTTCGCAAGTGCTGCAATCACCCTTACCTCTTCCAGGTATTTCCCCCCCCCCCCTCAACACACACACCATACACACCCAGATCAGCCTTATCCCACTCAGTGGCTCACAGGACATCGTGCGCAGCAAATGTGAAAAAGAATGAGTGACGAGGGTCATACCGAATACGTATTGTTTTACGAAGGGCAGCAGTTGCTGAGGTAGTTTTGATCGCTGTGCAGGGCGCTGAGCCTGGTCCACCTTACATCACCGGTGATCACCTGGTGGAAAACAGCGGCAAGATGGTGCTGATGGACAAGCTCCTCCCAAAGCTGAAGGCACGCGACAGCCGTGTTCTCATCTTCTCACAGGTGCCCCCTCCTGTCGTCATTTCCCCCTTCGCACACGCACTCTTAGTCCCTATTAACAAGTGAGCACGACGAAAGTGCGAAACCGCACTAGATGTCACTCTAAACGGGCAATGTATATTATTTGGAGGTTTGTGTTTCCATGACCTCGGTATGGACGAATGCCTGTGTGGCTGGAGGTTTGTCTGTATGTGTGTTAGTAATGGGCTGGGGTTTTGCGCGCGCGCGTGTGTCTGTGTGTGTAGGGTATAGGTTGCTCGACAATTGAACGGCAGGGGCGCTGTGCCTCCATCTTTCTGATTGTCACACATTGTGATGGTGCAGATGACGCGAATGCTGGACATCATGGAGGACTATTGCCTGTATCGCGGCTACCGGTACTGCCGTATCGATGGTAACACGAGCGGCGACGACCGCGAGAACGCGATCGACTCCTTCAACGCGCCCGACTCAGAGAAGTTTATCTTCCTGCTATCCACCCGTGCTGGTGGTCTGGGCATCAACTTGGCCACCGCCGACATTGTTGTCCTCTACGACTCTGACTGGAAGTATGCCACAGATTTCTAGTGACTGCTATTTTTGTGCTTAATGTGATGACACGGGCTGTCACTTTAAGTGTCAAATAGTTAATGATGTGTATCCGTTACTTATGAGCTGCCTTAATTCCTTGGATAGCCGACTGATATGTAGGCCATTGCCTTGTATCATAGTCCCCAGATGGATCTGCAGGCGATGGACCGCGCGCATCGCATCGGTCAGAAGAAGGAGGTGCAGGTGTACCGTCTGTGCATTGGCAACAGCGTGGAGGAGAAGGTGATTGAGAAGGCGTACAAGAAGCTGCGCCTCGACGCGCTCGTCATCCAGCAAGGTCGGCTCACGGAGAACAAGAAGACGGTCAACAAGGACGACCTGCTCAGCATGGTGCGCTATGGCGCGGAGCAAGTGTTCAGCTCGGAGGCAGAAAAGTAAGTAGTGGATCACATTATATCGTAGCCCTTTTTGCTCGCAAATTTTGTCGTGAAAGCGTTCTTTATGTACCACAGCGGCTTCCAAGGTATGTGGTGTGTTAAATATGGGGGTTGGTATGGTGTTTTGATATGATGCGTTGTGTTGAATTTTTGTAGCATTACGGACGCGGACATTGATGACCTGATCGCCAAGGGTGAGAGTGAAACCAAGGCGATGAACGAGAAGCTGGAGGATTTTGCGGAGAATGCGCGCAAGTTTACGATGGACGGTGGCATGTTGAATGACTACAAGGACGAGAACGAGGAGGAGGGGACCATCGACGGGCCGAATCTGAAGGCCATCATGAGCACCAACTGGGTAGACCCCCCCAAGCGCGAGCGGAAGCGCGTGAACAACTACAACGAGTCAGAGTACTACCGCCAGGTATGAGACCATTCCGTGAAATCCAGCAAGCGGGTGGGATTCAGGAATGGGGCTGGTGGTGATAGTGAACGTTGGGGTGGGGCGTATCCAAAGTCAGCAAGTTATTATTTTTCTGTGGAGTTTGGGGTTGTGCTTCGGAATTTGACGTAATGGTTGCGTGCGAATGGGCTGTGTAGGCGATGAGCATGGGCAAGGTGTCTAAGTCCTCCGGGCCACGTCTGAGCAAGATACCCCAGCTGCACGACTTTCAGTTCTTCAACACCACGCGCCTGACTGAGATCTATGAGAAGGACCACGCGTATGAGATCTACAAGCACCAGATGTCGCAGAAGGAGGCTGCGGCCCGCGCTCAGGGCGCGAGCGAGGAAGTGGTGCAGGCACAGCTTGTGCCCGGCCCGGATGACCCCACCCCTCTGTCAGAGAAGGAGGTGTGTGGCTTTCCTAGTGCTCCACTCTCCCCTATCATCGGTTTACCTGAATCAACTACATGAATAAAGTACGTGATATTACGGATGTGTGCCGTCAGTAAATTAAATTGCTTGAGTCGTATTCATTTGTATTCTAGCTTCTTTTCCGCATTCTTCTTTGTCGTGTAATCAGTGAAGCTGACGCTGTGGTTGTGTTAGATCGAGGAGAGGGAGAAGTTACTGAAGGATGGTTTCTCCAACTGGAGCCGCCGCGAATTCAACGCCTTTGTTCGCGCATGCGAAAAGTACGGGCGTGACAGCCTCACCGAGATCGCGAGCGAGATTGAGGGCAAAACGGAGGAGGAGGTGCGCGCGTACGCCAAGTGCTTTTGGAAGCGCTCCAACGAGCTGTCGGACGAGGAGAAGATCATCAAGACCATCGAGAAGGGCGAACACCGTATTCAGCGCCAGCAAGACATCATGAACGCGATTGCCGTCAAGCTGGAGCGCTACAAGAACCCAATGGTGGAGCTAAAGATCCAGGTGATAATTTAGGGGACGGGATGATACAAATGGATGATTTTGTCTTAAACCATCTTTCTTCTCTATGTTGTCCATGCGTGGAATTCATCTGTAGAGCGTGTCTAGCACTGTGTCTGGGTCCTGGTAGCGTTTAGTCGCTTTTATGGTGGTGTGCCTGATCTGTTCTCTGTGGGGTGGGGTTGCAGTACGGCGCCAACAAGGGCAAGGCTTACACGGAGGAGGAGGACAGGTTCATCCTTTGCACCGTGCACCAGCTGGGCTATGGCTCGTGGGACGAGCTGAAGGCGGAGATCCACCGCTCGTGGCGCTTCCGTTTTGACTGGTTCTTCAAGAGCCGCACCCCGCAGGAGCTGGCGCGTCGCTGCGACACCCTAATCCGCCTGGTGGAAAAGGAGAACGAGGAGCTGGAAGCCAAAGAGAAAGAGGAGCGGAAGAAGAGTGGCAAGAGCGGCTCCAAGGTCATTTCCCTCACATATTTGCGTGCATACCTGCACTTATTGACCTTTACACTGGGGCAAAAACAGCCACACAGGCGCAAGTAATACATACATGCGCGTACTCGCATAATAAATAATCAGTTACGCATATAGACAAGATCCACGTGCACACACACACACGCACGCACGCACAGACGCACGCACATATGTCCCCCCTCCCCCCCCCCCCCCCCCCCCAACACACACACATACACACGCAAACCAATATGCGCCGCCGAGCGCACAGACAGAGCCAATAACCACCACTCGCGTAGGCGGTCACGTTCACTCGCAGATGTGCAGACCTACAGAGAGGCACGGGCATACATGCAGCTTTCCAGGCACATATGTAGGCTTTGCTGAGGCTGAGTTGACTTGTGCTACTGCTAGGCCGTGAGCGGTTCGTCTGACCAATCTGGCAAACGGAAGGCCTCTTCTCAGGGCGGCTCTGGGAAGAAGCGGTAGAGCGCTCCATCGGCGACACTCACCAAAACGTACTGTCCGTAAGGCTGACGTGGAGGGATAGCACGTGTCTTGACACGCACACTTGTTGGACCACCCAGGAATTGAGAGGAGCTAGATGACCCCCCCCCCCCCCCCCCCCCCCCCCCCCCCCCCCCCCCCCCCCCTTCGTTATTATCGCACACATCAGCAGTTTCTAACATCAGTGCTGCGCACGTGGCGCTATGGCTCACATGCGGTGTAATTACAGCACGTAATGGACTGATTTCCTTGAGTGTTTCATATTTGCATTAAAATGTATCGGATCGCCGTTATTGGGATGGGAGGGGGCGGGGCAACATGCAGTGCATATGTATGTGTGCTGGACAACTACAATGAAAAATATTGAGCTATTTGGTCGCAGAGAGACTCAGAGGCAGCTGTCGCCTTTTTTATGCGCGGACATGTGACTGGCATTTCGGCGGAGGCCTACTTCCTGCCGCACCCACTCCCTGATTCCGGATTCGAATAAGATGGTAGCCCGCCAGCCAAGCGTCGTCTCCGCCAGCTCCGTTGTGGCCAGCGTGGCGTGCAGGTCAAAGGGACGCCCCTCCATATGTTGAGTCCCCACTGGCGGCCGCTCAGTAACATCTGCCACCTCGCTCGCCACAATCGCCGCCACCTCCAGCACGGTGTGCCCCTCACCGGACCCAACGTTGATGCTCTGTCCACACAGCTGACCCTGCTCTGCTCGCAGAACAGCGGCCAACGCTCTGGCAACATCAGCCACGTGGATGAAGTCGCGGCTCTGATGTCCGCTGCCCTGCACGGTAAGCGGCCCCCCTTCCAACGCCTGCCGCAAGAACACTCCATTGACAGTGGCATATGCACCAGACACAGGCTGGCAGGGGCCATACACCTATTGCCAACGGTGAAAGACAGCGATCAATGATGATAGGATCCATCTCCGTAACAGTATCCAAGAAAGTATGTGGGAGGAAGGGGCTGGAGCCATCCAGGGGAAGTGTCCTACCATGAAGAAGCGCAGGATGCAGGTGGGGAGTCCGTACACTCTGGCAAACATTTGCGTGAGAATCTCCCCCTACATGCATCCACCGCAGGTCAGCCACCCGCCCTCCTCCCAGGAATCTTACCTCCCAGCCCCGCTGCATGTCCTCATTGAGTTGCCACATCCACTCCCAAATAGTCATCCACATTCCATATTAATCACCCATTCGGTGAATCGATTGTTTCAATGGCGTGAACGTGTAGCAGCGCAGCAAAATTAAACCGACCAGTTGTAATCGTGTCAATGGAGCGCTGTGTGTGTGTGTGTGTGTGTGTGTGTGTGTGTGTGTGTGTGTGTGTGTGTGTGTGTGTGTGTGTGTGTGTGTGTGTGTGTGTGTGTGTGTGTGTGTGCAAGGGGAAGGGAGCAAAAATTGTATCCTACCTGGTATTTGGAGGCTGCGTATGGGGTGAAGAGATCCGGTGGCTGGCTCTCACACTGCGGAACGCTGTTGTTACCGTAACAGGTGGAGGAGCCGGCATAGACGAATCTCCGGACAGCCCCCGTCTCTTGCGCTGCCTGCAGCACGTTCATCGTCCCCGACACGTTTACGGCCTGGCAGAACTCGGCCATCGCGGGACTGCCCAGGCTCGGCGCCACTTTCGACATGGCGGCGAGGTGAAACACGGCGGTGACGCCCTCCACAGCCGCTCGACAGTCCTCTGGACGGCGAATGTCGCCGTGCATGAATCGCAACCGTGCTTGGTTGCCTGGCAAATTATCTGAACTACCGGTAGAAAGGTCGTCCATAACGACCACGCTGTAACCCAACTCGAGCAGCAACTTCACTAGGTGTGACCCTGCAAACGCAAGTAGGTGAGATGCTTCGGCCAGTAGCTCACCAAAATATTTGCAGACAGAGACGACAACGAGCTGTCCGAGGTCAGCCATGTCGACACTTTCGAATGATACAGCGGACACTGGATGCTTTCACGACTGTCTCACCGATAAATCCCGCTCCGCCAGTGACGAGCACAGTCTCGCCTGCTACAGAACCCTCTTCCCCTGTCATCTCGCCTGTTGCAAAATATTGATCGACACCCTTGCTGATGCACTGGATCAGCTTTCAGTCGTTGGAACCCCGACGCTCCCTTCCACCAAGCAGCGCATTCCTTGGGTTTGGTGGTGGGGCTGGCGTATTAACGAAGGTGGCGGATGTGGCACAATGCTGTTTTCGCCTTTGTCTATCGTCCTACCGCGGTGTTGTTATCAGTCCTACACATCGAACCACTACTCAAATGAAAAGTCAGTAGTCCAGGATTTCCGGCATTAATCACTCTTAGCATTCAACTGGACAATCTGTGAAGACATTCGCCGGCGTGTTGACGGTCTCGGAGGCGCGACGCGGGACTCAATCAGAGGTGGCCGATACTAACAACGGCGGCTGGCGCCGCGCCCGCCTTTGTTTGCTTTGGTACCGGTACCATTGCTTGTATTTTTCGCGGATGGTGGCTAAGTTCATCTAAGAACCGGCCTTACCATTGCTTGTACCAGTGCCTCATTTTGACATAAGGATGATTTAATATGCTGAGTATCGTGGCTGTTTTTAAAATTTACTAGTGATATTTTTTGTGACTTGTAAATAACTATGTATTGTTTAATTAATCACATTCAGGTGCTATAATATTTTATTTCATTTGAATGTTGTTTTCCAGCATAAATCATTTGGAATCTCATGCAGCCTTTTGTTGACGCGACGACGATGGGGCTAAATTTTTTGTGACGTACAGGTACCTGTACCTGTAGTTCGCTGCTGCGTTGGACGCGTACAGGTACCAGCAGATAGTATCAATAAAGTAACACGCAGGTACGTTTGTGTCCATGCCCTACCTAGTAGGGTACCTGGACCTAAGCATATTCTCACCGATGTGTCCGGCTGTCCTCCCCGTCGCGTCAACTCGTCCGGCCAAGAGAAGTTGATATTAAAGCGCAAAACGTACATGTACGAACAATGTTCACGTGACCCTCGTATGTCCATAACTTCTACCTGCGGTTTTTGATTGCCAACTATACTGCTTGTTTGTAGTATTTCATGGTTCGCCGGTCAAATCCGGAACTTTATAAAAGTACTAAGGACAGCAGGATTGACGATGCATCAATTTCAAATTTACAACTACAAGTACTTAGTGTGATTGATGGCGGGAAGAAGCATCGGCGGCAGCACGACGCAAAGGCTACGGGGCCAGCATGGTTTTAATACTATACGAATATACTGCGTTCTGTCATTCTTCTTCACGGCGTGACGTTGGAGTGCCAGCCTGGTTTATCCGCCGTGGTTCTGGACCTGTCTGTGCCGCCAGCGCGTTCAAACGCAAGCTATATAAAGGGCTTAGCGGCTGGTAGAGGCCAACCCTGTGGCGAATTGTTCACTTTCGCTAATGGCTACAGTTGAAGTATAATTTCCGTACGAACTCTCCGAAAATATACACAACAATATACTAAACGCTACGAGCCGCGGATATCAGCGCCGCCGGTCTGTGCGAGCCGAGCTCGGTCGGTACGCGTGCCATCCGCATCTTTCGAACCATCAAGCATCGCAGGTGTGCCTAGTTCCGCCCACCTCAAAAATGTTTCGCGTTACGAACACGAAGCCCTGAGCCGGCTGCTATGAACTACGTGCAAGACGTGCTGCACGCCTGTGGTGAGAGATAGGTTGTGGCTCGGCATAGTAATTTCCCCGTATAACAACACATGCTCGACGAAAGCATCCTCGTATTTCTTCCCATCCCTCGCGGGACCCGCGGTTGCTCCATAATGACATCCGTTTCGAACCAACCATCCGCTCGTCACTTACCCAGCGTGCTACGCACCTGGTTGCATCCTTATGGCTGCAGTGTTGCAGTTAATCGATCACCATGGAGATCCCTCGTAGCGAATTCATGCACTCCCCACGTTTCCTTTCTCCTTTCTCTCCCCCTGGCTGCTGGATTATACCGCGTCCGACCAGCCGGCCGGTACCAGTTGCAACCGCCGTAGTGGGGTTTTGTGATGGTTTTGCCGACGCGCCGCAAAATGATTGCAGGGAGGCTTTTAGCACACCTTTCTCCCGTTTCGCAGTTCAGCTGAACTTGCGCTCCGCTTAGGTCCCTCCTCATCCTCTTGAGTCGCGGCCCTGAGAGAGGGCTCTTAACTGCTGGCGTGCTGCCGCCGCGTCGAGCCGAGCTTGACAACCACCCGTTTCGAGCTGTTCGCTGCCCCGACCGAGGTTCTTCCACAGCCCCTCGTCACTTTGCTTCCTCGGAGCAGGTTCAGCCCGCTGATGGCCGTGAGCTTGGCAGCTGGTGACACCGCTGCCTCTACTCCGTCTGCCACAGCCTCCGCTCGACCTGGCAGTTCTGTCCGGGATCTGGACCAGCCGGTGGCAAAGTCAGGGCAAGAGCCAGCCCCTGCTTCCACGACCGGACAAACCCCGCCGCCGGCGGCGGCGGCAAACGGCTTTCACTCAGAACAGCGAAACATCACGACCAAGCGAGTGGGTTCCATCACACCCATCTCCCTCCCTAATTCCCTAACCTGTATGTATCGTGAATTTCGAGGTCTGTGCTGCGTTAGCTCACGCCCGGTGCTCTTACGTGTAGCAGTTGTTTCTGACGTGTCCTAACTATGTCCGCGGACACTTTCTCCAGGTGCATCCCAGCACCACCAAATCCGCAGGGAACGGCTCCTCCTTGGCTATGGAGCTAGACAGTGCACCTACAGTGCCTCCAGGGAAGCTCAAGCGGGTTTCATTCCGTCTAGACGATGGCGGCCTGATAAAGTGTAACGGGGCCCGAGGTGGCGGCGGCGAGTCCAGTAGTCCGGACATTGTCAAGCTGTCCGCGGAGGCCGCGGCAGAGGTAAACAAGCTTTCACACTCTGATGTCCTCCGTGCTCACCGCCACCTTGAAGCGCTATGCCGAGCTGGAGCGCCTCGCGTAGCGGCGGCTCACGAAGCAGCGCTCGCTGCTGCAGCCTCTGGCGCCACGCCCGTGGGCGCCACTGGGCCATCCGGACTAAAACGTCTTCGAACGGACGGTGACGTGGATGCGCCCTCACCCGCGAATGGCGTTCCTATGACACCGTTGATGTCGCCTGGCGGAACCGTGGTATCTGGCGGCGACCCTCCACCGCCTGGCGACTGGCCGGCACGCTGCCGCAGCATACTTAAAAGCGTGATGGACTCCCTGGGCAACTCGCTCCCGATCTTCGACCGCCCAGTCGACGCGAACGTTGTAAAAGACTACTACAAGGTTGTGAAAAGCCCAATGGATCTGGGTACCATTCTGGTGAAGTTGAACAGCTCAGATTACAACCGACCCTCTGAGTTTGCCGCTGACGTCCGCCAGGTGAAACTCTCTCTATTGCCAGCCCCAACTCGGCCACTCCTAAACTCTTTCCTGTCAGAACAGATGTTTAGGTGACCCGTTTTATAGGTGGCCGCCGAGTCGACGCCATAGATAGACCTCCTCCTACTCTGCTCTTCACAAACGGACCAACATTCTCTTTACTGCCCCATATCACCTGAACTCCCCTTCTCTCTCTCTCTCTCTCTCTCTCTCTCTCTCTCTCTCTCTCTCTCTCTCTCTCTCTCTCTCTCTCTCTCCCTCCCTCTCTCTCTCCCTCTCTCCCTCTCTCTCCCCCCCTCCCCTCTCTCTCTTTCCCCCTCTCTCTCTCTCTGCCCCTCTCTCTCCCTCCTTCCTCCCTCCCTCCCTCTCTCCCTCCCTCTCTCCCTCTCTCTCTCTCTCTCTCTCTCTCTCTCTCTCTCTCTCTCTCTCTCTCCCTCTCTCTCTCTCTCTCTCTCTCTCTCTCTCTCTCTCTCTCTCTCTCTCTCTCTCTCTCTCTCTCTCTCTCTCTCTCTCTCTCTCTCTCTCTCTCTCTCTCCCCCCCTCCCCTCTCTCTCTTTCCCCCTCTCTCTCCCTCCTCCCTCCCTCCCTCTCTCCCTCTCTCTCTCTCTCTCTTGGGACACAAATGCGTTCTAGTCACCAAAAGAATTTGTTCGTCTCTTGTCTGTGTGGTGGATATGCGGACCATTGAGCCTCAAACTCGTACGACTTTCACCGTTGTCTAAGATGGTTGTCGCTGCTCAGGTATGGTACAACTGCAAGCTATACAACAAAAAGGGCGACCTCGTCGAGCGCGCGGGCACGGCGGCGAGCATGCATTTCGAGACGATATGGTCGAAGAGCGGTTTGGCGGAGAGCAAAGACCGCAGTCGGCGCTCCAATGCCGGCCTCGCCGCCGCTAAGTTTGAGCCGCCCGCCGCGATGGCCAGCAAGCGGCCCAAGGGCGGTCCCGCCGCTTCGTCTGCGCGCTCGGAGGGCCGCAGCAAGGGCGGTTCGAAGGCTGCGTCGCAAAGAAAGGGCGCGGTTGGGGGCGGGAAGAAGGCGGGGCAGGTGAGAGACACTTTCTTCGTCTCGACAAAGTAGAATAAATCTTAAATGCACGAGAGTATGCTAAATTTGTCTGATTTTGCGCTCGTGTTCGCTGACTGTTTGTGTGGTGTGTGGTTCAGAACGCGCAGTCGATGTCGCACGAGCTGAAGGTCGCGCTGGCGGAGAAGCTGGGCAACCTGGACGAGACGGCGCTGCACGGGGTTGTGGGGATCATCCGGGAGCGCACCCAGCTAGGCAACGACGACGAGGAGATCGAGCTCGACATCGAAATGCTAGACAACGGCACGCTGTGGGCGCTGGACGGCTACCTGAAGAGCCTCGACGGCGCCAACCAAGCGGGCAACGACTCTGGCAGCGACTCCGACTCGAGCACCGAATCGGATTCGGACGAAGAATAGAAAAATAGCTCGCACACCACAGTTACAAGCAGTTATACACACCCACACACATTCACAGTCAACACACCCCACTGCGCATCATCCATACAACAAAACGTTTAGCTTTAGACCGCGCTTGCTCGCTTCTCGGGAAAGAGGGGAGGACTGGCGGCTGATTCTCAATTATTAGTCTTAAAACAGGTGTACCGCCGCTGCAGCCGCCTTTGCGCTGCTGTTTATATGTACAAATGGCGCTCCGAGTCTTCAGAATATGTAAGAATGAATCGGAGAGCTGCTGAACCATCTCTGTTATCGCCCACCGGTGTGTGTGTGTGTGTGTGTGACTGTCATTCTGTGGAAGGCGAGGGTAATCACTGTCACACGGTAAGGCCTTTCAATTGTTACTACCTGAACGAGTCGAACCGCAGAAGCGCGCACACACACACCACTTCAAACAATTACACCAATGAGCATATACACTCTTCCCATACTTACACAAGACCGTCACTAGCGGCAAGCATTAAAATGCCCGCCACACACTGCCGCGATGACCATGCAATTCTACCTCGATTGGCGGGTAGAACACTAATTTTCGAACAACACACCACGGCGCGTTTCTCATTGACGCGGGCACCTTAATCGGCACGCCCAATTCATTGCGCGCACACACGTTGGATTTGTGGGCCATATTTTGCGGGCCGTAATTCGTGCATTCATCGTTGCTTGTATCCCCCAAATATGCACATGAACTCATATTTTCATGTGAGTGAAATGCCGCAACACATCGCCTACCACTTGGTGGGAACCCAGCCGCGTGCAACAACATGAATGATTTGATATGCAAGAACGGTTAACACAAACATCATCGTGCTATACATACTGCGCACATTACCCACAAATACCGCGCTCTCTTGGTCTTGCAATTCAACCAATCTAAGAACAATAATATTTTCCGAACTTTTTTTTTAGGCTTCAGATACATATACCCGCTTTATGGTACCCTGGTACGAAAAAAATTGTGTACTACCTTTGTAAGTGAAGCAATATAATAGTAACAACTCACATATTTTACTCGTTCGTGTGGCGACTTTGGATTTAGAGAATATCTAGCATTGCACATAAAGTGTAGCATCCTTAAAGAATTTTTGCAAATTGTTCTGCTAACCAAATATGAACATCTAGCCCGCATCCGTGATAGTTTGGCACCGCACCAAAAATCACCGTACTAAGTATTGACGAGGTTCGCACGTAATAAGTCTACCAACGACTTTTTACTGTCATTGAAATTGAAATTGATGTGAAACAATGCCGGCAAGATAGACCGGCTCCCTTGATGGCCTATCCTCGCTCGTCCCTCTTTCTGCGTTTGCCACGGACATCTTTCCAAAGCTACAAGCCGACATCAGTGAGCGTGTCAACTTGTTTCGCTTCGCGAAGCTCGCTCCCACGTTTTCCAACCGCGCTCGGCCGGAGTCTAGGCGTTTTGTATCTCGTCTCGGCCACGGCGCCCTTGCGTTTTTGGCTTCGGACCCGCCTACTTCGGGTCGCCTGGGCGAGCTCCGTGAAAAGTTCCCTGAGCACTACGACGCAGTTTTCCGCGTCGCGGTCTGTCGCATCTTCGGCCTACCCTCATCTCGCATCCTCTCTTCTCTACGCTCCCCCACTGCTTGTGCTTCTTGCCATCTCTCGGTTCAAGCTATGCGGGGTGCGTTCTCGTCGGCGGGTGTTGACATGTCGGATGATGCGTGGGCCACTGCTTTTGCGGACCATTTGGCTCGTTGCGGCGGAGATGCTTCGGTCCACACCGCTCACTCTTGGTTAGTGACGGCCCTTGCGGAAATCATCTCCGAGGTTCGTGGCGCACTCGGGGTTGGCGTCGAGGTCCTCACAGATCCCACGATGTTAGTTCAACTCCCCAACGGCAACGACGGTCTCCCCGCGGATGTGGGTGTCTTGCACTATCACGGCATCCGAGGCTCAAAACTTGCCCTTGATGCCGTGGTTTCCGGTTTGTTCGGCGTGTCTAGCCCCCCGTCACCCGAAGTCGCTCTCCGCCGTGCTGAGAAGACCAAGTTCGAGAAGTACTCGGAGGGGTTGAGGAGTCGCCCCGACATCCGCTTCATTCCCTTTGCAGTCACGGAATTTGGTACTCTTGGCGGCCACGCCACGGCTTTCTTGACGGAGCTAGCCAAGCAGGCAGCCGCATCTAAAGGGATGCACGTGGGCAAGTTGTTGGCCTCCTGGCGTCGAAAGGTCTCTCTCGCCGTCCATGTTGCTCACGCGGACAACGTCTTGCGTGGTTTGTCCGCCGCTGCGGACGGCACGGAGGCCGCTTCTTCCTCGGCTGGGATGCCTTCTCCGGCCACGGCGCTCTTCACCCGCGCCATGGGCCGCAAGCGTCCCCGTGCTTCCTCGAGCGGCGCGTGAGGCGCCGCTTGTCGCCTCCAAGTGTTGCATTCTCGGAGTGGCTTAAGAGTTTCCTTAGTATAATCTGCTAGGTTTATGCACAATGTAGTGCTTTCCTTTTGCTGTGCTTTGGATTCCGTGATCCTCTTGTCACTCTTGCCCTCTTGTTTCCCCTCCCACTTTCCCTGTCCGTGCTCATCTGGTTCTTCTTGTAAACAAAGATAGACCGGCTGCTTTCTAACGGCCATCAATACGTTGCCATTGAGGGCGCTTGGGGGTAGCGACCGGGCCGCATGCGTTTGCGACCGGGTACACCTATCATCAATAATGTGCGTTGATGTTCCTACTAAGGGGTTGTAAAACTGTACGCAACCACAAAATAGTGTTACATTAAAAAGAATAATATCTAAATCCACTTGTCAAGAACGCAAAATGAAAGGTGTTGTTAGATCTTCACACTGCACGGCCCACTCCTACTTACCGAAGCACGGTGCCGGTAGCAACGGAGGCCGAAAGCGACCGTCGAACGGAGCGGTCACAATTTGGCTGCATCGATCTTGCGGACCTCGATCCCCCCCGCAACTCTGTCCATAGGGGTTTCAATAATGTCCGAAACCACCACCTCCGGGGCCTTTCATTGAAGTCTATAGAGATCTACACATGCGAGGGCAAGGGAGCTAATTACCGCGAAGATGCGCTAGCGCAAAGGCATGAGCACATACCGTCTATGCAGTGTTTGTGGGCTTTACAAACCCCCTCCACATGTCCCTAAGGTGACGGGGAACCACGGGTCATTGGCTTGCCCAAATGATAAGAGCAGCGAGTGTCTCAGACGATGCTATATTGCGGGGCGATACGGACCGACGGCAATCTAGCTAAGCGAGGGCGGATTCTACCGACAGTCGCCCCCCGCAAGCTACGGCACGTCTAGCCAACCGAAATTCTCGACGCGCTTGTTGATGCCGGCACATTGGCACGCGTCAGGCGGCGCAGTCCCGGACTGGATGGGCGCTTGATTATGGGCTGAGCCGTCCATACGCCGGGTGCTACGGCGTGACACACGCGTGCGAGTCGCGCACTACGGTTGCACAATCGGCGCGCGCGTCGCGGGTCTGCCTTTGCAACGCGCATCGCGCCGACGAAATTGCGTGAGTGACAAATGTGATAGATCCATCGCTTTTATGGGCGGCACATGAGGCAAAAGCTATTCATGCGCCCCACTGGTTTGATTGTCGGCGCTGCGCGTGGTCTCGGGGGGGTTTCGGGGGGGGGGGGGGGGGGGGGGTCGTGCATTCCAACTTGGCGGCCAGTTTGGGGGCTTAATAAACGTTAGAAGTGCGTTTGAGGAGATGTTTAGAAATATGGGTGTCAAATATCGATACAAGTGTTAAATCTTTATACGTTTTCAAAACGGAAGTTCGCACGGAGATGGTTTTGAAATCTTAATCAGCTATCAATTGCAGTTTTCGGAATTGTATTTCATTGCATCCTCGAAATGCAATGCCCCATTTTCTCCGAATCCCGTGGTAGACCACTACGTCCCCTCTTGTGCATCACGCTGCCCCGCACTAGACTCCCCCACTGCTCACACCACCGATGGCGCCCGTCTCCCACGCGCCTCGCCAAGCACGGGTGGTCTTGAAAGTCTATGTCGTTGCTCTTGGTACCCTAGCCCGGCGTGTGAGGAAAGCATACGCGACACTGCGCCCAGTGCGGGCCGGCTCCGTTGAGCGCGCACGCACGCGGCCCTCATACTTGGTTGTTGCGCGTGACTCAAACGCACGCCATGGCGCCTACCCTCTCGGTGGTTTGCTGCCCGCAATGTGGGGTGTGAGAAATACAATATTAATCACGGGTTTCGTGCGTTGCCATCATGTCCATGTCGCGTAGCGCCTTGTTACGTACTCACTTAAGAAAGCGAGAACCACGGCTTCCCCGTATTGGGCGTTAGACGGGCAATCCGCGGGACGTCGCGCTCGAGCGACTCAGTGCGCGTAGCAGGCACGAAGTGACAAGGCTTCACTCACCGCTTTCAATCGAAGTGTCAAATGCGCTTCGCCAATTGCGCGGCATGTTTTTTGGCCAAATGCGCGTATATTTTTTGCACTATGAGACAACATGAAAGCTTGTTTGCGCGCTACTCCGCGGCGCGTTTTTTCGCAATTTTTTGTGCATTCACTTCGGTCGACGGCCGACTCTGGGCGCGAACTGGATTCATGCTGCAAAAGTCTAGGGTTCCACGCGAATTCATAAAAATTTAGGTCAAACGAAGGGTTCTCATATACCCTAATATCGGATGCTATTGACTGTCGTGAGTGCAGTTGGCGACGGCCATGTTCAAAAGGCGAAAAGATCACGCGACTACCTCTTGGGCATTTGGTTGTATCAGATGAGGGGAGTCGCAGCGCCTTCACACGCCATCCCTCATCCCTTTGCTGTTCTTCCTCTAATCCCGTGATCGCCCCGCCTAACAATACGTTGGCAAGCCGCGGATTACTTACAACCGGATGAGCATGGCGGGCGATCCTCGTTGCAAGTCTTCAATTTTCGAGAGGCCGTGTGAGTGAGGGGGTTGAGAAAGAGCTTACATGCCTGCCAGTGTTACCCCACATCACCATTAATAGTGGTAGTAAGGAGTTCACGGTCGCTTTTTGTACGCGCCGCCCTCAAACATCAGCTTCTCCTCCCGCACCAACCGCGCCAGGAATGCGGCCACCTGCTCCGCACTCTTATCAAACCCGCTCACAAACATCTTGAGCATGTTGTGGATCATCGCGAGCGGCAGCTCCTCGTGGTTGGTCAACATCCCGATCACAAACGACTCGTGCACCGCCATATCCGCCGCCGACTGCTCCTCCGCCGCCGACAACCCCCCTTCCTCCTCCGCAGCTGACGGCCCACCCCCGCCACCCGCCGTCGCCGCCTCGCTATACTGTGTCGCTGCGCTATAAAAGGGCTTATCCGCCGCGCAACGCCCCTCCAAAAGTACGCCCGCGTTGACCCAAAATAGCGCCTTTCGCCGCAGCGCCCCCACCGGCAGCCCCACCGCCTCCGCCAACTCCGCAGCCCCCCACTCATGCCTCTCCTGCGCAACCACACGACAGCACACAGCCAATACAAAACTCAAAATGAAAGTCAGAAAGATAATGTGGCGAGTCAAGGGTTTGGGATTACTACAAATTTCAGTTTACCCTCCCAATGTAAGATATCAATTTTCCGTATGTGTGTGCGTGTGTGTGTGTGTGTGTGTGTGTGTGTGTGTGTGTGTGTGTGTGTGTGTGTGTGCGTGCTCGCGCGCTTGTGTGGGTGAATGTGTGTGCGAGTGTGAGTGAGTGAGTATGAGTGTGTGCGTGTTTTTGTGTGCGTGTTTGTGTCGATGAGAGCGAGAGAGAGAGAGCGTGAGCGTATCCTTGTGTGTGTGTGTGTGTGTGTGTGTGTGTGTGTGTGTGTGTGTGTGTGTGTGTGTGTGTGTGTGTGTGTGTTTTGATGTCTGTGTTGGTGCGTGCGCTTGTGTGGGTGAATCTGTGTTTGATGTACGTGTTCGCGTTTGTGTGGGGGAATGTGTGCGTGTGCCTGCGCCCGTGTGCATGTGTGTCTGTGATGGAAGGAGGGGAGCGGGGCCACATTTACATGAGGAATGCTAAAATGTATGATTTCCTTCATCCAGCCAAACCACCGATCCTTGTTTGATTAGGGCTTGTCAGATCACAGGATACTCTGACTTTTCCTCTCATTGCTACTGTTACCTCCCACCGTGGCCCCATACTCGCAAATCACTCCTCCATCTGCACCCCTATGTGCAAATTACTCCTCACTAACACTCCCCCCCCCCCCCCCCCCCCCCCCCTCTCCCCCTAACACTTGTTCCCGGCTGCAACGGGGGTCACCTGAAACTGGAGTAGAATGGCGGCATGGAGCGCCGAAACAGTAAACTCAAGGGTCTTCTCGCCGACCTGAGAAAGACAGTGAAAAGAGGGCGGGTGAGAGGTGAGAGGATGGCGGGTGGTCAGCCCTCTGTCGCCTGCTTTGCTTCCAAATGAACGCTGAGGTATGAGGCTTGCATGGGGAAAGTGAGGCAGGCTATATCGCGAGGCGGCCACCACACCTGCACCTCCAACTCCGCAGTCCCAAACTGCAGCCCAAACTGCAGCTTGCGCGGCGCCTTCAGCCGATGGTAACTGAGGAACATGACGAGGGCAACAGAAGTCACGGCGGAACAATCAGGGTGATGAGGCAAGACATCACCGCGCTGCTCGGACCACCGCATGTGAAGGCGATGCGTGAATGGGTGCGGTGGCAACAGAGCGACAGAGTGAGTGCGATGCTGGTGACGTACCGGTCGGCAAAAGTGTCCGCCATCCTCTGCACCGATGCCGGCAGATTCATTTGCTGATCTGCATGATTTGGAATGGGAGGTTGCGGTGATTTCATTCATGGGTTCACTGTTTTGCATTTTACACTGAAGAGTTGTAAAGCATTTTTAATACACTACATGTACATATGTTTGCATTCTCTGGTATTCATTTTGTTGATGTTGCGCCGTGCGTTTATAGGGTAAGAAGGTGGGGGGAGAGGGGGGGGGGGCTACCTTTGAAGGGCGGCCAAAAGAGGGTGGACAGGATGGTGGCGCCAAATGTGTCGAGGTCAGCTGGCGGCTGCTCACGCATCTCCCCCGCGAGCGGTGTGTCCCTGGGGATCTTTCGCACGTTGGTGTTGATGCGCTTCGAGTCCGCGATGTCCTTCAGCATCACCTCACAGCTGTGCAGGCTGGCGTCCCCAAAGCGCAGCTTGAGCAGCTCCAATGTGCGGATCTCGCGTTGCGTGTCGAAGTCTACCTTTGCAAGCAACTTGTCCGCCAGCATCGCCCTGTCATGCCCCACCCACCCATCCACACACACACTCACATAAGTACATACACACGCGCACGTGTAAACCCGCACAAACACACACCCACACACACACGCGCACACGCCAGCACGTTAACATGCACACACACGCACATACACACATGCATATGATAACGCACACAAACACACACGCATACATACAGGCACGCGCATACATATAAACAAACACACGCACAATCACACACACACTCACACACACACACATGATAACACATACACACGCGAACCCGCACACACACACGCACACACACATATACACATAATAACGCACACACATACACGCGAACACGCTCACACATGCACAAACAGACATACACATGATAACGCAAGCACTAACAAACACACACATACAGACACAGACACAGACACACGCACGCGCCCACATTAGCATACACACTCCACCAGTCAGCCCAATACGTACACAGTTCCCTCCTTCCCCCCACGGATCACGCCCCACACAGACAAGAAAGGGGTCCGGCTGACAGACGCCGAATATGCATCTGCGTTATACACGCAAACACCAGATACCCGATCCAAAAAATGCTCGATCCTCGAAAAAAATTAAATAGATTATTCGATATTCACCCTATAATGCGTATTCATGCATGCGAGGTATCTTCAATTCAAACTTTCTCATCTTCTACCCAAATCAAATCGAATGGTATTTAGTAGCGCTAAACAAATTTTCGGAAAAGGTGACGACATGGTGAACAGAGGAGAGGCACGGGACCATGGCTAAATCAAGGTGAAGGGTTTAGGGTTTTGACTCACAGCCAATGCCACTACCTCCGGCCGAGAAAGGTATTTGACTAAACGACAGGGTGAGGAGGGACAGCAGAGCCCGCCCACTAATCACCGACATTCATTTTCGGCAATCAAGTATCGCCTGAGCAAGGTCGAGTAAAAACTGTGCCAGCACCTCCGGTTCCAGCTACTCTTAGCAGCGCGAGTGTTGCTGGGGTGAGGAGAAGAGGAGTGCGGCCCTACTATCCACACACTACAACAGTTCACAGATTATATAGATGTGTATTGAAAAATTATGTTATACATACGTATTTTGAATGATACAAAAAGGAAAAAGACGCACCGGTACTCGTTTATGAACAGTTCCTTGCTGCCGTAGATTCCGATGAGCATGCTGATGACGTCGTGCGTGCGCCGGCTGCCGGGGCTCCGACCCGGGTCCGCCTCCACCGGGTCGGGCTCCCAATCCGTCATCGCGCTAAACACCGCCTCGTCCGTCTCGCCCTCTTCGCCGTCGCTGCCGTCGCCCACCTCGCCGCGCTTGAGCTCCGTGTACAGCGTCTCCATCCCCTCCTCGCCCCCCTCGCTGTCGTCCGTCAGCATGGTGACGATGCAGCGAATGGTATCCTGCGCGCAAAAAAGACGAAGCAAAAGCTGCTTTACATCCTACTCCATAGATTTTGCTAAAATGTGTGTGTGCGTGTGTGTGTGTGTGTGTGTGTGTGTGTGTGTGTGTGTGTGTGTGTGTGTGTGTGTGTCGGTGTGTGTGTGTGTCGGTGTGTGTTTGTGTGAGTGTGTGTGTGTCGGTGTGTGTTTGTGTGTGTGTGTGTGTGTGTGTGTGTGTGTGTGTGTGTGTGTGTCGGTGTGTGTTTGTGTGAGTGTGTGTGTGTCGGTGTGTGTTTGTGTGTGTGTGTGTGTGTGTGTGTGTGTGTGTGTGTGTGTGTGTGTGTGTGTGTGTGTGTGTGTGTGTGTGTGTGTGTGTGTGTCGGTGTGTGTGTGTGTCGGTGTGTGTTTGTGTGAGTGTGTGTGTGTCGGTGTGTGTTTGTGTGTGTGTGTGTGTGTGTGTGTGTGCGCGTGTGTGTCCACTTATCATCACCTCGATTGGATTGAGTACTACAAATGCGATATTTTAATTTAGGAAAAAGATAGACGACGTGGTGATAGACGACTATGGTACTTTGGGTTCCTTTCTCGGCGACGCTATGCAGGAGGGCAGTGCCGATGCTGTGGCATGCCTTCCTGTTCCCCTCGTGCTCAGGTTTTTCCCTATTTTCTTCTTTTTGCTTGATGTATAGCTCACTTTTTGGGATAGGGATTGGGATATGTCTTTAACTACTGCGCATCGCTCCGATGGGTACAGGAGAATCGATGGCATGATTTTAGTGATTACAAAAATACATAGTGAGAGAGAATGTGTGTGCGTGTGTGTGAAAGGGAGAGTGTGTGTGCGTGTGTGTGTGACAACTAGAAATGGACCTCTGTGGGTCATTTTAATGATTATAAAAAATATTAAGTGAGAGAGACAGAGTGTTTGTGTATGCATGACTACAAACATATAAATAACGACGGGCACAACCACGGGCAACTCGTAGAACTATAATCAACCCAATACGGCATATTACCTAATTGATTACACATATGTTTAACACATTTTTTTCCCGGTCAATCAAAGAAGGCGCACCTTGCGACACTTGAGGTACTCCTTGATGGGCTGCCCCACCGCCTCGAGCAGCACACCCGCGGGGTCCAAATCGCGCAGCGCTTTAATGGTCGAGACGTACTGCCTGATTATGTCGGTGGTGGCGGCGCCTGTTGTTGACGAGCGGCAGCGTCGCAGCGGGAGTGGGTGAGGGCGGGCGGCACCGCAGGCGCAGGACAGGGTTAGTAACTTAGGGCATCGGAACTGAGCTTTTAGGGTTAGTGATATTGATGTACACTTGATTACAAACAAAGAGACTCAACTGCACATGAACGAAAGAAAATCGGAAAAGGAATATAAAAACGTTAACATATCTGAAATTCATCAATAGCGCAATGGCTTTTATTTGGGGGGGGGAGGGGCGGGGGGGGGGGGGGGGGGGGGGGGGGGGGTGCAACCAGCGCGCAGGAGCCGCTCCTGTATTGAGGCGGTGAAGCTAAGAATGAAGGCTTGTTGGTTGTTGGTATTGCAGAGACATTCGCGGAGGTCCTGCCGCAAAAAATATATAGCAACAAAGCATGTCACACGAAATTCGTTATTTCCGCATCAAATGCACAACAATCCCCACTCCTGCGTTTCTTCAGATGGGAGAGGCAGAGAGAGAGAGAGAGAGAGAGTGAGAGAGAGAGAGAGAGAAGACAGAGAGAGAGAGAAAAGACAGAGAGAGAGAGAGTATTTTTTGAAGAAATTTAGGGTTTTCAGAATAAAGACACTACTATAGGGTTTGGGTTTAGGTTCAACCCCTAAATCATCGTTACATAGACTAAGATTCTCAACTTGGCAGCCCCAGAATCTGAATGACGCCACAGAGCTTTCGAGCTCATTCCAATAGACTAGGGTATTACGCTATCAAATAGGGTTGCTGTATATATAGGGCAGAGAGCGATAGATTTCAAGAGGGAGAGGTAGGTTTTAGAGCGCTTAGGGTTTAGGCACAAGTAACACAGCGGGAAGAGGATGGGGGGGGGGGGGGAGGGGGGAAGGGGGGCGGTGATGTCACCTCCACGGCGGGGGTGCTCTCAGGGTAATCCACCACGATCTCAAACATTTCGCCGATGCGCAGCTCAGCAATGGTATTGTATACATAATAGTCCAACCGCGACTCCCACTCTCGCCGCTCCGGAGCCTCGCCACCCGACAGCGCCGACCAACTGCCATTTCACAGCCACAGCCACACACAGACACAGTCACACACTCTTACTCTCTCTCTCACACACACACATACAACACACACACAGTCTCTCTCTCTCTCTCCCTCACACATGCAAACTCTCTCTCTCTCACACACACACACAGTCACACACACACACACTCTCTCTCTCTCTCTCTCTCTCTCACTCACTCCCAGTCACACACACATACAACACACACACAGTCACACACACATACACACACACACTCTCTCACTCACTCACTAACACACACACACAAACACATACACACACACACGCAGTCACTCTCACTCACTCATTAACACACACACACACACCGTTCACAACGGCCAACAACAACAGAGATAATTCGATCTTCGTACAGTAACGACATATGTAAGCGTATCGCCGCACTGAATGTGCCCAACACCTAAACACAGAGTGGACGTAAATTTGGATGTGCGATTCGGCTACCCACCCGCACAGAAGGCTAACAAACTCGAGGGGGACGGAGTGCACGTAGCGGCGGGCGCCCGCGAGGCAGTGCTTTTGGAATGTCCCCTTTGCGGAGGCCGACAGCTGCCGTTGCACATGTCCATACACCACACCTGCGGCAGAGGGGTTGGTAAAGGGAAATGAGACGGTTAAGCTGGCGACCACAGCGAGGCTCACATATGCAAGTATATTATTATCTGTTTCGCTAATATCCTTTGGTAGAGGTCACAGTCGGCAATGTTTTACTCATCTTGCTATATTACTGTGCGACATCTTCTTTGTGTGCCGTGTGTGTGTGTGTGTGTGTGTGTGTGTGTGTGTGTGTGTGTGTGTGTGTGTGTGTGTGTGTGTGTGTGTGTGTGTGTGTGTGTGTGTATGTATGTGTGTGCGTGTGTGTCTGTGAGTGTATGCGCGTGATCTATGCAAGTGTGTGTGTGTGTGTGTGTGTGTGTGTGTGTGTGTGTGTGTGTGTGTGTGTGTGTGTGCGTGTGTGTGTGAGTGTATGCGCGTGATATATGCAAGTGTGTGTGTGTGTGTGTGTTTTGGGTGTGCGTGTGTGTGTATGTTTTTTGTGTGCGTGTATTTATGCGTGTGTATGTGTTTATTTTTTGTGCATGTGTGTGTGTGTGTGTCTGTGTGTGTGTATGTTTTGCGTGTGCGTGTATCTATGCGTGTGTATGTGTTTGTTGTTTGTGCGTGTGTGTATCTGTGTGTGTGTGTGTGTGTGTGTGTGTGTGTGTGTATGTGCGCGCGCGCATGTGCATTGCGCAACCACCTCAACTGGTAACTGTACCTATCCAGAGAACATGTGGATTTGGTATACACATGTTAGCGATCCCATTTACTACGCCGCTTTGCTGATCTTAATAAGGGAGGGCACACACCCTTAAACGAGTGACGTTCGGATGGTCTACCATTTTCCTTCTACACCAATGGGAGGCTAGAGCCCAATGCGGGCACTCCCACCCTTCGCACTAGGACTAGTTCATCGATTTCAATTGATTGCAAAGGCAATACCCAAAATAGCTTCTCCTCTCTCGAAAGCCACACATATCTCTGCCTTTCTTAACACTTGCAGCACGGGGAGGGAGGCCTGCGAGCTGTGGTCACCTGAGAATATGCTCTCACTCAGAGCTCCCATCCCAAGCCCACGCAGCGCCGCAGCGACCGCCGTTACCTCCGCCACCCACTCCCCACCCATCACATCCGCCGCCGCAAACTCCCCACTAAAGTCCACCAGCCCCATGCCCTGCGCAAGCCAAGCACGCAGACACTAACTTTCCCCTCCCAACCATAAAATACAGACCCAAACAATCACACATAAACACACACGCATATGCACGCACACACATACATGCACGCGCACAGATTTAAAGCGAGACATGGCGTGTTTCCTCCTTATTTATATGGAAGGCACCCCTCCCTAACAGCCCAGCCCCCTCTTCCTGCCCCATACTGAATCACCACACGCACACAACGCAAGCACTGCAACATGTCTAATATTTGCATTCACAGCCTCCGTTCCCCCTCCTCC